>ML336523.1:0-16704 GCA_005239505.1 Nicotiana paniculata | reverse complement strand
GGATCTTTAACAGTGAGATATTCTATTTTCAAGCCTTCATCAAGGTGATGGCGTAGGAATATCGTGGCTTTGGCACGGTCTTGGTTTGATGCTTGATTTTTGTCCTTGATGGTGTCTGTCAGACCCACCGCATCAAGATGAATTTTAGCATCAAGCACCCAAGACATGTAGCTTTTGCCCGATATATCCAGGGCTACAAATTCAAGTTTAGAAAGATTTGACAGTATTTAGAAAAAGAAAGTTCGTACCTTTGATACTTTCAAAGTATTTGCTCGAGATGGCAGAGTCTCGTGCTGATAACGTGCTATAAAATAACGCCTTTAAAGTAAATAAATCAAAGACAAGTATAGAAAGAGAGTGATATATTATTCAACTTTCAAAGTGTTGTACATAATGAACTGAAATCTCCTCTATTTATAGAAGAAACGAAGCTGTTGTGTAAGCTGCTACTGCAAGCTGATGTGTAAGCTGCTACTGCAAGCTGATGTGTAAGCTGCTTGTAAGTTGCTTATAAGCTGCTACTGTACCAGATGTAGATAATCTTCTATCGGGGGTAATGTTTATCCATAACGGAGTACCAAAATGATAAGCTTTTTCAGGAGGCTTATTTCCAATAGAGTACTAAATAAATAAACATATTTACGGCAGTGTCCCATATGAATAAACTTCTTCAGAAAGTTTATTTACAACGAAGTGCTAAATGAACATCCATTATATAATATATATTTATAACAAATACAAAGTAGTAGCCCTTGCTCAAACCAGTATTATTGTTGAAGCCAGAAGAGGAAATTTACAAGGGAAAGTAGGAAATGCAACCAAAGAAGAAGAAAAGCATTAAAACCACAATGTTTGGCACATTTAAAATTAAGTGCCAAACCACAAAGCAAACAAAAGCACAATTTAAAGAGGACTACACCAATACTACTATACAATTTTGACCATTTAATATTCATTCCATCTCCTTAAATAGCTCTAACTGCTGATTCTTATTATTAGGCATTGCTCCTGAATGAGCCAAGTGCTTTGACTGCTCCAGCTCTCAAAATGTATTGGTGATATAATGCAGCAATTGCAGCACCAATAAAAGGTCCAACCCAGAAAATCCACTGTCACATTAAAAAGGCAATATTATAAGTTACCAATGTATATTTTGGATAAAAATAATAAAAACCAGAGGATGTGCAATTCCTTGTTAAAGTAAAATTATATTGCTTACTTGGTCATCCCAGGCTTTGTCTTTGCCATATATGACTGCAGCTCCAAAACTTCTAGCTGGATTAATACCAGTTCCAGTGATTGGGATTGTGGCCAAGTGAACCATGAATACAGCAAATCCAATTGGAAGTGGTGCCAATACCTTAATTCAATTACAAAATATTGACTTCTTCAACTCAACTTACCAAAAACAAGCATTAAAACTAGAACCTAATTACATACATTGACTTTGTAAATAACTATGATGTAATTTAACATGTTGTAGCAAGTTGTTTGTCTTATTCTTTAAAAAAATAATTGGCTCCACTTATTACGAGCAGTAGAAGTTGAGCCTTTGGCATAACTGGTAAAGTTGTCGCCACGTGACTTGGAGTTCACAGGTTCAAGCCGTATAAACAGCCTCTAAGGTTGCATACAATATATCCTTGTGGTCCGATCCTTCCCCGGACCTCGCGCATCGCAGGAGCTTAGTGCATCAGACTGCCTTTTTTTTTTGTCCGAGCAGTCACTTGTGATTATCTTTTAGATAACCAGATAGTATAAAAATTTCTTTACGCCCATGTATATAAGTTAACTTCAAGAAAATATAGGCAAAATGGTAAATAGATGTAGTGTTGCAAAATTTTACTTACAGGAACATGGGAGTCTCTGGCATTTCTCTTGGGGTCAGTGGCAGAGAAGACAGTATAAACAAGGACAAAAGTTCCAATGATTTCAGCAGCTAATCCAGTGCCAGTACTGTAGCCTGTTGCAAGCTCATTGGCACCACCACCATATCTAACATAGTAAGACTTCTGAAATGCCTTCACCAAACCACAACCACAAATGGCTCCTAAGCACTGTGCTATCATATACATTACTGCTCTGGCCAATGAGATTTTTCTAGCCAAGAACAGCCCAAATGTCACAGCTGGGTTAATATGTCCTCCTACATACATAAAATGAAAAACCCCCATCAATCTCTTGAACAGAACTATCCCAAAACCAATTTTTGTTAAAGTATTATTGAAGACATAATTAAGTAAATAAAAATATGTCATCTCAGAAAACTTAAGTTGTAGTTCGGGGGCAGGTAAGACCTCTTAGATTCAAGTCTCACCGCCACTTATAAAGGCAGATGCAGAGTACCGGTACCAGGTTCATCTGATGGAGCATAAATTTAAGTGTAAATATTCACTAAAATTATAATAAATACTAGTAGATAACCCATAACTTTGAAAATTCAATGAGTTCAATGCTAAGATATGCTTAAACCATGGATCTGCTTCTGGCCACTCAACCATATCAAAAAGAATTTCGTGTATTTGACCCATGAAAAAGAATCAGACATACACATGAAGATGTATTTTAGATGAGATAGTCATAAACATAACGTACCAGAAATACCAGCAGTGCAGTAAACAAGAACGAAAATCATGCCACCAAAGGCCCAAGCAATGCCAAGAATGCCAACACCACCACATTGATCACCATTATGTTTAGTGTCACTTTGGCTCTTGTAACCAATTACAGTGAGGACAGTGATATAGAGAAATAAGAGAGTGGCAATAAATTCAGCAATAATGGCTCTATAAAATGACCATTTTCCAAGTTCCTCTGCATCAATTAGTGGTGCAGGAGGTGGATCTTGGTAATCCTTATTAGGGGCGTACTGATCAGTCCCATATTCAATATCCTTGCCCATTAATCCTGCACTCTCTCTCTCTCTCTCTCTCTCTCACCAAAAGAAGATTATGCTAATCTTGAATAATGTTGCTTTTAGAGCTTTTATTTAGATAGAAATATGTAAAATTGATTGTGGTGGAGTTGCTGAAGAGTGGGGAATATATAGAGGCTTTGGACTTCAGTGGAGCATTAATTTAACTCAATTCCTGCCGCCCCATTTTACCTTTTGTTTTTTGTGTTTCTATTATCTTCACTTTCATGGTGAACATACCCAACTTCTGCCCGGGGCCGAGCTAAAATATGGGTTAAGAATTCGGCTGAATATATTAAATTTGGTCTAAATTTCGTATTTGTCTTTAGTATTTCATTGAGTATATATAAGTTTATTACTTTAGAATCCAATAATTTGAAAGGATTAAAAACTTGGACCTATAAATTTCAAATTCACGCTATGTCTAACTAAAGGGTCTCGAAGGGCCTGGGATGCTGATTATTAAACAGTCATCTGTCCATTTAGTCTTGATCTAGTTATACATAATTTGTGTATCAATCACTACGGAACAATACACGTATTACTTGATATGGATGACTTCTATTTTTTCGTTCCTCCGATTGAGCTACGAATACGAGGAGACGAGCCGTAGGCAGTTAAGTGGGGGAGGATAAGCACATTACATATTTAGCAGATGGAATACTATAAATTCCTTCGAAAAATCATAAAATACTTGGCAACTATACAATATACTCTATGTGAGAATCTTCTATACAATTATTAGTATCCGTATACTTCTCACTGTTCTTCTCTTCCCTATTTCCCTCCCTTACCTTATGTAATGAGAATTTGAAATACGACGAATAAAAGTTAAAAGGATAAATAAGATAGAAATTATCTGCTCATCAATTAAAAAAAAAGTGCAGTATAGTGTATGAAGTATTCGCGTTCACGTAGGGTTCGGTCGAAGGTCTCATCCAACGTGTGTCTTGTAATAATACAAGCTTCCGCATTTTAAACCTGTGATTACATATCGCGTGGAGACAACTTTACCGCTCATCAACATAATACTTTAATATGAACAAATTAGAATATTCTAAAAAAAAACATAACGCTAAAGTGAACCGACCATTTTCATACATCATGAATGATCAACCACAAATTTTATTTCATGGTGGCTCAGACCACCGTCCTGTCCAACTCAGTCCATAATTGTGATTACCAATCACTATATAATGCCATGTCACCAGCCGCCATATTCCCATCATTTGATTTGATTAAGGATTTAGTAATATTATATGTGTTAATTAGGCAAAATCATGACATTGACTAGCCCACTTGAGTAAGAACAAAAGAAGTGTTATTATAGAGAACATATAATATAAATATTAATTTTAAAAAAATTTAATTTTTATAATGAAGTATTATTATATAAAGATAATATTATAGGGAGGTCTCGGTGAATTGTCTTTTTAAGTGGTTATAGGCTTGCCGTATGTAGAGCAAGCAAGGATCATAATAAGAGTGGTACTGCTGCTTTTGTGGACTCTATGAATTGGACGGTTATCTATTGTATTTATCTAATGAACCTCATTAATTGGCAATTATCTTAAGTATTTATCTAATGAACCTCATTAATTGGAAATTACGAGTGGATTTGGTACTTTCTTTGTCGAATTTAATATGACGTTAACAATTATTGTGGTTGTTGCATTTACAAGGCCATTTGTGATGGTTACAATTGTAGAAAAAATTATCAGGATAGTCGTCTCAAAATAATAGCCAGTAAATTATATATTTTTTGTATATTAATATATAACATACATATTTTTTTGTATATTTAACTAATGAATGTAATTTTTGTAACCGACCGATAAAATGTATAATTTTTTTTAGCGGTATATAGAGCTGTCAAAATGGGTCGCCCAAGCCCGAGCCGATCCAGCCCTCGCAGGCGACGAATAGCAATGACAGTTAACTTTAAGTTTGTAAAGTAGCTTTCACCAATGAAAGAAATTATTCCCACCTTTTACAGAAATAAAGTAAATCCTTTGGAGAAATAATTTTTAATTATTCATGTAACTAAACAAGAACAGGTTTTATAAGAAAAACATTTTCAGCTATACACGCACCATTAAGTGGCAAAAACTTCAAGGTGTTTTCCTCATCGCATTATTTGATAGCTAGCAATGATTCTAAGTTCTAGATCATATATATATATACCATCAAACTCTATTAATAATCTAAAGCATTGTTAGTCCACTGCACATATAAAACAACGAAAAGCTAATAAAAAGCAAAATATACATTAATCCCTCTAGCTGGCAATCGACACCTAAAATATTCTCCAATTCTTCAGCTGGGGCCAAAAACTTCAATCTCACATTGCCTAATAAAGCTAATTAAGAAAAGAGATTAGCTTCACTACACTTTGACAATAAAAAAAAACAGACCCGGCACAAAATATTCTGCATTCATGTAGGGTTTGGGGAAGTACTGTACCCCAACGGGTCTGATGTAAACAGCACTCTAATGCAAGCATTAGTAGCTACTCGCATGACTCGAACTCATAATCTATAGGTCACACGAATACAACTTTATCGTTGCTCCAAGGCGAAGAAGATACATTATGTGTCATCGTCAAACCCCTCGTTGATCTCTTCTCTGATGGTCTCTAATCCAGATGTATGTGAAGGTTTTCGTCGATATGTTATGAGGGCTGGAGCAATCTCTACCCAAGAACGTATATATCTAGTTTCCTTTGCCATCTTTAATTGAAATTGTTCGTCAAAGCCAAAACTAGAGCGGATATAAATCAAATAGTAACGTAAAATTTGGATTTATTTGCCCTCTTTCCTCCTAGCTTAGCTTGTGGAAGAAAGAGAGATCGGAAAATGAGTTGTATTTATAGGAAGATTATATATATTCTTTGATAACTTTTGATCTTTTGATGAATTGAGATCATTTTGGTTGGACATTATATATATAGGGAATTAAAGGAGAATTAGTGGTTCTTGAATTATTCAATTGTGAGATTTTTCAGGACTTCTAAACGGCTCACCTTGAAAATAGAATACATTCATTACTTCTTCCCAGCATAACCTGAATTTTAACTGCCAAAAACTACGTCCACTGAAGTACGTATATGATGCTCGATTTTGAAGGGAGGAACAAACATCGAATTGTTTATTTGTAATTCGTCCTATCTTATTTGAATTTTTTTTTTCTACGGTCCTTCCTATCTCTACTTCTATAGACTCCATTTGTTTCAGTTTATATAATATAACTTTATTTTCCTAAATTTTGTTTCACAAGAAGGATCCCTTTGTAAATTTGAAAATACTTTTTTAGCTTAAAATTCTCATATTAATCTTAATGACATATTCTTATAGTCGCACAAAAATAATATGGCATATTTAGTATCACAAGCATAATACTAATACTTTATGTTTCCTTAAATTTCAAATCCAATCAAATGGGATCAGATAAAATGTAGCGGAGAGGAGAAACATATTGCAATCTAAAGCTATCTACTTTTTCTTTTTAAGGTCTTGAGATATCCATGTTTTCTCGTAAAAATTACGCGGGCACCCTATTTGGTCGCCCCCATTTAACTTATACCCGCTTTTTAAAAAACTTTTAACTTGTACCCACTTTTTAAATAGTTTCAGCTCCTCTTTCCCTTGCTGAGCTTAAGTTCACCAGTTAAGCTGAAGTTCGCCAGTTATAAAGACAAAACTTCAGCATACGGGGCTGAAGTTCCCCAATTACAAAGACAAAAGTTTTCCAAGTTATAAAGACAACAACTTCAGCATACGGGGCTGAAGTTCCCCAGTTACAAAGNTTCAGCCCCGTATGCTGAAGTTCCCCATTTACAAAAGACAAAACTTCAGCTCTAGAGCTGAAGTTCCGCAGAGCCCCGTATGCTGAAAGTTTTGTCTTTGTAAATGGGGAACTTCAGCATCGTATGCTGAAGTTGTTGTCTTTATAACTTGGGAACTTCAGCCCCGTATGCTGAAGTTCCCCATTTACAAAAGACAAAACTTCAGCTCTAGAGCTGAAGTTCTCTAGTGTAACTGGGGGAACTTCTGCTCGTATTCTGCAATTTTTGTCTTTATAACTGGGGAACTTTAGCATGAAGTTCCCCATTTACAAAGACAAAAACTTCAGCTCTAGAGCTGAAGTCCCCCATTTACTAGAGCTGAAGTTCGCAAGCTACTTCAGGCCCGTCTACTAGAATGTTGAAGTTTTGCGTGATTGCCTTTGCTACTTCAGCCCCGCATGCTGAAGTTATGGGCAAAAGCGGGTACGGATGTAAAAAATTTTACAAAGCGGGTATAGGTTAAAACGTGGCACAAAAAGTGGGTACGGATGCAAAAGCCCCTCCCGTAAAAATTGCGCGGGGCACCCTATTTGGTCGCCCCCATTTAACCTATACCCGCTTTTTTTAAAACTTTTAAGTTGTACCCATTTTTTAAATAATTTCAGCTCCCTTTTCCCTCGCTGAGCTGAAGCTCACCAGTTAAGCTGAAGTTTGTCAATTATAAAGACAAAACTTCAGCATACGGGGCTGAAGTTCCCAATTATAAAGACAAAACTTCAGCTCTAGAGTTGAAGTTTCCCAGTTACAAACTTCAGCTCTAGTTATAAAGACAACAACTTCAGCATACGGGGCTGAAGTTCCCCAGTTACAAAGACAAAACTTCAGCTTTAGAGAACTTCAGCTCTAGAGCTGAAGTTTTGTTTTTGTAAACTGGGGAACTTCAGCCCCTTATGCTAAAGTTGTTGTATTTATAACTTGCGAACTTCAGCCCCGTATGCTGCAGTTCCCCATTTACAAAAGACAAAACTTCAGCCCCGTATGATGAAGTTTTTGTCTTTGTAAATGGGGAACTTCAGCATCGTATGATGAAGTTGTTGTCTTTATAACTTGGGAACTTCAGCCCCGTATGCTGAAGTTCCCCATTTACAAAAGACAGAACTTAAGCTCTAGAGCTGAAGTTCCCCAGTGTAACTGGGGGAACTTCAACCCGTATGCTGTAGTTTTTGTCTTTATAACTAGGGAACTTCAGCATGAAGTTCCTCATTTACAAAGACAAAAACTTTAGCTCTAGAGCTGAAGTTCCCCAGTGTAACTGGGGGAACTTCAGCCCCATATGCTGAAGTTTGTCTTTATAACTGGGGAACTTCAGCATGAAGTTCCCCATTTACAAAGACAAAAACTTCAGCTCTAGAGCTGAAGTCCGCAAGCTACTTCAGGCCCGTCTACTAGAATGCCGAAGTTTTGCGTGATTGCCTTTGCTACTTCAGCCCCGCATGCTGAAGTTATGCGCAAAAGCGGGTACAGATGCAATTTTTTTTATAAAGCGGGTATAAGTTAAAACGTGGCACAAAAAGTGGGTACGGATGCAAAAGCCTCTGTTTTCCCTAAGGCTGTCCAACGGCACCGTCCCGCGTCCCAGCCCACTTAATTCTAAATGGGATGGGCCAATGTTAAACGGGACATGAGATGGGACAAGATGGCCATTTCGTCCTGTTTATCCCGTCTCGTTTCGCCGTGTCCCGTCCCGCCCATCCCTCGTACTTTTTTTTTTTGAATTATAGTTGTNCCATATCCCCCCCCCCCCCCCCCCAAAAAAAAAACACCCCCTACACCTCTCCCCTCCCTGCCCCCAAACTTTTAATATAATTCCTAAGTTTATTAAATTACACTTTGGCCTTATTTTCTACTATAAATACCCCCATCCTTCTTCATTTTTCCCTCAAAGATCAATCATTCTCTCTTATATTCTATCTATATTATTCTCTCATTTTTCTCACAATCAAGTGATAAATTTTAAGTATTTGGGCAAATATTTAGAGCAACTTTCAAGCTTCAAATTAATTAGTCGAGTATTTGTAGCAATATTTTGGGCAATTTCTTCAAGTTTCAATACTTAATGGCTTGAAATTGTATTAAATCTATTATAAATTTATAATTACTAGAATATTTCATTACAAGCCTTTTGTTTTAATATTTTATAATTCTTTACTTAGTTTTCTAATTTTCGTTTAACTTTTAAGTTTATAAAATAAGTCAAAATATTAGCTATTGCAAACTTTAAAAACTTAGTCGTTGTCAAAAAAATAGTCGTTACCAAACTTAATTCTTAAATAATTTTTTTTTTAAAAATGGCCCATTTAAGGCCCGCGAACCCTTCCCGTCCCATCCCGTTTGTTAACGGGACAGGATAGGCCTACCGTTTCGTGCTGTTTGTCCCGTCCCGCTACCGTTTCAGCTAAATGTCATCATGTCCCGTCCCGTTAGTTTTGTCCCGTCCTATCCCGTTTGACAGCCATAAGTTTCCCTCAAATTATCTGGATAAAGCCTCCACATACACTGCCAGGCTCTTCATCTTCTTTGTTCCCCTTAACTTCAAGCTCTTAATTAGATATCCCCTGAATACGTATTATACTTGTTTAACATGCCAGGTTGATCCGTTTTCGAATCGGCCTAGACCGATAGTAATTCGGACCGGTAGTTAGAGGGTCGGGTGGACTGGGTTAGGGGAGTTGCTCTGTATAAAAAAATTAATCCGGTTAACCGGACCGGTCAAATCCACTCAATGAAAAATATTGTTGAACCGGTTAACCAGACCGGTTCAACGGCTATTTTCTGGAAAAAATTATTTTTAGGGGCATTTGACCATTGGCAACGGTCAGCTTCAAATTTGGTCGTTGCCCAACGGATATTTTGCAAGAATAACCCTTTTTGGATAATTTTTTTTTAAAAATAATACTTTTATTAAATACTNCCCCCCCGTCCCGTCTCCCCCCTTCTTCATTTCTTCACTCATCTCTCATTTCTCAAACTCAAATTCTCAATTATCATTCTCTCATTCTTCATCTAAATTGCAATCAACTATTTGGCTCTCATTTTTTTTTTGGAATTTAATTTATCGTATCAATTGACGTTTTTACGTGGTAACATTGGAGTTGCGAAAATCATCAAGCGTTCAATTTATTACGGAATTCGGTGCACTCCCTCTATCTCTTTCTCCTATTTACTATTTTATTTGCATATTTAATTTTTGCTAGTAGTTAAATTTTCACAATATGTTTAATGCTGCAAAAAGAGTTTGTAATAAGTTTGCTAATCGGGTTAACCGGAGAAATAGAAAAAGAGGTACTACTTCAACATCTAGTAGTAATTTAAATGACTTTACACATGTTTCTGAAGCATCACATGATAATAATAATAATAATAATAATAATAATAATAATAATAATAATAATAATAATAATATAAATTATGAACAATTACAGGAAGATTTCGGTATAGAAGATAATGAATTAGAAATTGAAGATGAGATACCACTTACACTTAGTAGTGTTGGAGTTGGTAGCAGGGGTGGTGGTCATGGTGGTAGTAGTAGACCACATGTAACCCCGACTACAAATTGGAGAAAAAGAAGTAAGGTTTGAAATTTTTTTGACGAAATAGTGAATACTAATAGATTTAGATTCAAAATTTGTAAAGATAATTTTAAACATAAGACTGGAGGACAATTTGGGAGAATTGGGACACTTAATAGACATATGAAAATTAATCATCCTTTAGAATAAGGCTCTGATTTAGATGAAAATCAAGCAACTATATCCCTAGTACTTGAGGACTTATGAAATATGATAAAATGAAGGATCGTGAGGAGTTAGCAAAAATGATTGCTTTGGGTTGTCTACCTTTTTTCTTTTGCTTCTTCATCATATCTTATTATATATATTCTAAGGATTTATAATCTTTTATTTAAAGGTATCCCTAGAAGTACTTGTAGATCAAATATCTTTAGACTTCATGGACAATATCAGACATACATACGTTATTTGTTTGACCACCTTCTTTGTAGAGTTTCTCTAACTTCTGATATTGGCCATGCTGTTAATGGAAGTGATTATTTGATAACTAGATGTCATTGGATAGATAATAATTATTGTATGAAAAAATATATTATTGCTTTTAAATATGATGAAGATCAAAGTCATACTGGTATTTTTATAAGTACTACTATTTACGAAATTGCTGAATTTTATAATCTTAATAAAAAAAAGTATTGTGTATGACTTTTGATAATGCTTCTAACAATAATGCCGCAATTTCAATATTAAGAATGCATTTGCAACCACCACTTGACGATTTTTTTTTATGTTAGGTGTGCATGTCATGCTTATAATTTAATCGTTAAAAGTGAGCTTGATTTATTTTCAACTGAGA
This sequence comes from Nicotiana paniculata, assembly GCA_005239505.1. Lineage (NCBI taxonomy): Eukaryota > Viridiplantae > Streptophyta > Magnoliopsida > Solanales > Solanaceae > Nicotiana > Nicotiana paniculata. The sequence goes on along the minus strand of ML336523.1, from coordinate 5,578 downwards.
TTACTCATGTTAGAAGAGAAGTTGGTGTTATTCAAAGAAATAATAAACAATATAGAATTAGAGAATTTAAGAATAGTATACCGAGCATAACCTTAAACTCAGATTCATGCCAAACGAAATTGTTACTAGATGGAATTATACATACTTATTTCTAAAATGTTGCTAGAAATATAGATTGTCGATAACTGAAGTTGCTAATGCGCATTGTACTGACCCAAACCGTATGTTAACAACTAATACTTGGGAGGCCATTAATGATGTTATTAAATTTTTACATAAATTTTATACAGCTACTGTTGAGTTTTCTGGAGCATATTACCCTACTGTTACTATGGCTTTAGTACATATAGCTAAAATTTCTTTTCTACTCTCTAAATTTAAGAAGAAAGAAAAATATAAGGATGTTGTTAAAAAATGCAAGTAAAATTCAAAAATATTTCTTTCTAATTCCTCCGATTTACTTAATTAGTGTTGTTTTAAATCCTTCTATTAAGATATCTGATTGTCTCCAATTAATCAATGCTTTATATATTTATATGGAGATTGAACCAACTGAAATCCCAGATATATATTGTTGTATGAACAAGATAAATGAATTATTTACAATAATTATATAATTATTATGCAAATATGTATGATAATGATGCTCTTAATGTAGGCAGTGTTAATTCCACCATGCATTGTACCACTTCTACTGCATCTACTATTATGGATGATGATGAAGGCCTTGATAATTTTAATATTTGGCCTACATTTCCTTCCACTCAAACAAGTGGCAGTAACATTGGTGAGCTTTAATTCTATTTGCAAAAGAAAAAAGAGCCTCGCACAAAGGAATTTTCACTGGGATGGTGGCATGCGAATGAAAAGCAATTTTCTTGTTCTTTCCGCTATGACTCGGGACGTGTTGAATGTGTCAATTTCAACTGTTGCATCAGAGAGTGCATTTAGTCAAGCAAGACGACAACTTTGAGACGCTCGTCACTCATTGGGGAGAAATGCTTTGGAAGTTTTAGTATGTTTTAGAGATTGGATTAGATCGGAACGAAGAAATCAGGTACGTGAAAATGTTGATAAACCAGAAGACGAGAAACTTGGAGATATATTAACACATGGTAACCCATATGAATTCAACACTCCAGAAGATGGCCAAGAAGTTCATATTGATTATGAAAAACTTACTAAGGTGTAAGGCAATGCAAAACCTTTGAAGTTCTGGATTTATAATTTTATATTTAATAATTAATCTTTGATTTTACTCTTTTTCGTTAATTTAATTGTTGTAAAATGTAAACTTTAATTTGTAAGCTTGAAATAAAAAAAGAACTTGCAAATTATAACTGCAATTTTTTTTTTAATTTTCATTGTATTCTATTATCTTAAATTCTTAATATTCAAAGTTTTAAATATAATGATTTTAAAGCCTTTACATCCTTTTATTCAAAATTTTTTTATAGGATTGGCTTTTTGTTTTATATTTTTACTTTATATCAATATAAATTACGATAGTTATACAAAATACCAAAAAAAAAAAAATATTAACCCGGCACGGCCCGATCTCTTTGACCCGTAACTGTTCCAGTTCATTTTTTACCCGGATAGACCCGGACCCGTTAAGCCCGGTTTGAAAAAAGTAAAAATTGCGCGGGGCACCCTATTTGGTCGTCCCCATTTAAGCTATACCCGCTTTTTTAAAAACTTTTAACTTGTACCCACTTTTTAAATAACTTCAGCACCCTTTTCCTCGCTGAGCTGAAGTTCGCCAGTTACAAAGACAAAACTTTAGCATACGGGGCTGAAGTTCCCCAGTTACAAAGACAAAACTTCAGCTCTAGAGCTGAAGTTTCTCAGTTACTGAAGTTCCCCAATTATAAAGACAAAAACTTCAGCTGTCGAGCTGAAGTTCGCGAGTTACAAAACAAAAACTTCAGCTCTAGAGCTGAAGTTCCTCAGTTATAAAGACAAAACTTCAGCTCTAGAGCTGAAGTTCCCGAGTTACAAAACAAAAACTTCAACTCTAGAGCTGAAGTTCCCCAGTTACAAAGACAAAAACTTGCTGAGGTTCTCGAGTTACAAAACAAAACCTTCAGCTCTAGAAGTGAATTTCCCCAGTTACAAAGACAAAAACTTCAGCTCTAGAGCTGAAATTCCGCAGTTACTAGAGCTGAAGTTCCTCAGTTACAAAGACAAAAACTTCAGCTCTAGAGCTAAAGTTCGCAAGCTACTTCAGGCCCGTCTACTAGAATACTGAAGTTTTGCGTGACTGCCTTTGCTACTTCAGCCTGTATGCTGAAGTTATGCGCAAAAGCGGTTACACTTGCAATTTTTTTATAAAGCGAGTATAAGTTAAAACGTGACACAAAAAGTGGGTACAGATGCAAAAGCCCCTTGAAAAAATCGGTAACTAGCCCGGAGTGGAAACCGGCCGGTCACCTTTTGTCTCAACCCGGACCGGCCAGCCCACCCGTTAAACACCTTTAATATTACGTACACATGCCAAAAACAATGTTCTTTGAAGATCGAGTAGATTGGTCCTAACTATCGTGCCTTTTTGTACCAGTTGATGTATGAGTTTTCTCCAACCCAAGTTTCGTCCCACTGACATGAGAGTGTTTTGGTCAGGAGGGAGAAAGATACCTATTGTTTCGACGACATCTTGGCGGGTTACAAATTGAACAATAACTTAGTTTACTAATTTTAGGTGCTTTAGAATGTAGGATTTGGAGCTGTAAAATGTCAAAGGAGTAGAGTAGGATTAGTTAATAGACCCAAAGGCACTCGGTTATTATCTGACTTAACCCACAATATAGGACTAATTATATCAATGATTAAGTTCTGAATGAAGGACCTAGAGATACCATTATGGCATAACGTTGAAAGACCATAATCAAAGATTGATTCAAGCCATTAATAAAGCCGTTAATAAAACACATCACACAAAACTAAGGATGCAATCAGCGATACTGGAAGCTAAATTTATTAAAGAAACGAGTGTTCAAACAGGATAAAAACAAGCGAACATCAAAGCAAATCACACAAGTCTAAAAACGTTTTTCAGCCAAAGGGTCGAAAACAAAGACAATAGTTCCAAGAGCCAACAACACTAAATTCTCAAAAGCCACCACGGAGACGAAGAACCAGGTGAAGAGTTGATTCTTTCTGAATGTTATAATCAGCAAGGGTACGACCATCCTCCAGCTGCTTACCAGCAAAAATCAGCCTCTGCTGGTCTGGTGGAATACCCTCCTTATCCTGAATCTTTGCCTTCACATTGTCAATGGTATCCGAGCTCTCAACCTCCAGGGTGATAGTCTTCCCAGTCAAAGTCTTGACGAAAATCTGCATCCCTCCTCTCAATCGGAGCACCAAATGGAGTGTGGACTCTTTCTGGATGTTATAATCAGCAAGAGTCCTCCCATCCTCAAGCTGCTTCCCAGCAAATATCAACCTCTGCTGGTCAGGTGGGATCCCTTCCTTATCTTGAATTTTAGCCTTGACATTGTCAATGGTGTCTGAGCTCTCAACCTCAAGGGTAATGGTTTTCCCTGTCAATGTCTTCACAAAGATTTGCATACCACCCCTCAGCCTCAGCACCAGATGAAGGGTGGATTCCTTCTGGATATTGTAATCAGCTAGTGTCCTTCCATCCTCAAGCTGCTTCCCAGCAAAAATAAGCCTCTGCTGGTCAGGTGGAATACCTTCCTTATCTTGAATTTTTGCCTTTACATTGTCGATGGTGTCCGAGCTCTCAACTTCAAGAGTAATAGTTTTCCCGGTCAAGGTTTTCACAAAGATTTGCATACCACCCCTCAGCCTCAGCACCAGATGGAGAGTGGATTCCTTCTGAATATTGTAGTCAGCAAGGGTACGACCATCCTCAAGTTGCTTGCCAGCGAAGATCAACCTCTGCTGATCTGGAGGAATGCCTTCTTTATCCTGGATTTTAGCTTTGACATTGTCAATTGTATCGGAACTCTCAACCTCAAGGGTAATAGTCTTTCCTGTCAAAGTTTTTACAAAGATCTGCATACCGCCACGTAAACGGAGAACAAGGTGGAGGGTTGACTCCTTCTGGATGTTGTAGTCAGCAAGGGTACGACCATCCTCAAGTTGCTTTCCAGCAAAGATCAACCTTTGCTGATCCGGAGGAATGCCTTCCTTGTCCTGAATCTTTGCCTTAACATTATCAATTGTGTCTGAGCTCTCAACCTCGAGAGTGATAGTCTTCCCAGTTAAAGTTTTTACAAAGATCTGCATACCACCACGCAGACGAAGGACAAGGTGGAGGGTAGACTCCTTTTGGATATTGTAGTCAGCAAGAGTTCGGCCATCCTCTAACTGCTTTCCAGCAAAGATCAACCTTTGCTGATCTGGAGGAATTCCTTCCTTATCTTGGATCTTTGCCTTAACATTGTCGATAGTGTCTGAACTCTCAACCTCGAGAGTGATGGTTTTGCCAGTGAGGGTCTTCACAAAGATTTGCATCTATAATTAATTAAAAGAAAATCATTAGACAAGAGGATAAACTAATTTTAAGAAATATAGGTAAGGGAAATAAAAACCAAACTCATAAGAACATATAGCATGAACCAATTCCTTAACACATGGATATAGATATTTTGAGAGAGCACGAACATAAAAATTGATTGATTTAAATTAGATATACATAACAGCATGAAGTAATAACCCAAAATTTATAAAGTGAGGAACATTAAAATAAGGTCAGATTCAAACACAAGCCGTATATCATACCAACAACAGCAACAACAACAACAACAAGCCCACTATAATCCCACGAGTGGGGTCTGGGAAGGTAACATGTACGCAGACCTTACCCTACCTTGAGGGTAGAGAGGCTATTTCCAATAGAGCTCAAGGAAAGAACCATACATCATACCACATAGGCTCACAAACCAATTCAATTCTTCTTCGTCATAATTTCATAGATGATGTTATAGGTAAACAGTGTAAAAGAACAGCTTTTTCACAAAATAAACACAAGCACAAATTGACTAAACTAAAAGATAGTTTAGCACAAGGATTGCTAACAAATAATTGATTAGATCTAGATCAATAAAAGACGCAGGAATATAACATCACCAATTAAAACTTAGATCTAATTAAAAGCCAAAACATAGCGCTCAACAAAAACATCGAGAATAAATAAAAGCAAGCAAATTGTGTAATTTCCAACCGACCGGATCAATTCATTTAACAAAACCAGAGATTTTAAGCAAATTTACGGAAGGTAAAAAATTGACAACAGATCAGATCCGTGCTCAGGTCAGATCGAAGGTAACAGATCTGAAACAATTAACAAGAAATACAACATATAAAGGAACAATAAAGGAAAACAAAATTCGAAGAAGAAAACTAGAAAAAATTAGAAATTGTACCTTGACACGGTTGTTGGGAATCAAAGGAGAGAGAAAAGAGAGCTTCTTAGAGAAGGAAAAGCAGAACAAATATTATTTATAGAGAGAAGAATGAGAAGTGAGGAAGATAAGAATTGAAGGGTCCCTTTATATAGGACGTGATGGCCTACCTTCTCCTTGTAAATACCGGGGTGGGTGGGTGG
>MDKI01179038.1:0-45155 GCA_005239505.1 Nicotiana paniculata | reverse complement strand
ACCGAAAATTCTGTACCGAATTAGACCGAAATACCGAAATACCGAAAACCGAAATACCGAATTAATTCGGTTCGGTTCGGAATTCGGTTTTCCGGATTTTATGCCCACCCCTAGATCCCATTCTTCTCTACAATACCCATGGTACGAAGGATGCGATGACACTCCTCAAGAAAACCCAGAGCGTCATCTGAAGCTAATCCGCTGAAATCAGGTGGGTAGTACTTCTTGTACCTCTCAAGACGGAGCTGCTCAGACTCAGATGCAGCTGCTCTGGCCTCCTGCTGAACTGGAGCTGCTGGGGGCATGGGAATACACTTTGGGACCTGCCCCATGTGGACCCTCTGCTCAGGAGTACGGGCTGCGGGAGTCTGTGTCCCTCCCCCGGCCTGGGACATAGCTGGGGCTATCGGGAGTAGTCCCGCCTGAGACAGAGTACTGAAAGCACTCATAAACTAGGCCAAGGTCTCCTGGAGGGATGGAGTGATAGTAGGGACCTCCGGTGCCCCTCCAATTGCGGCTGCTGGGAGATCCTCTGCCACTGATCTAGCCGGTGCTCGGGCTGCACCGCGGGCTCGTCCCCTGTCCTGACCCCTGCCTATGGTGGCTCTGGCTGGGGGCTCGGGTGCCTGATCGTCGGTACGTCCGGTGCGAGTACGAACCATCTGTAAGCAAGAATAGAATAGAGTTTAAGAATTTCGGTAATAGTAACCAGCACGAGAAGAGATTCCAAGAAGTATGATTGTTCTTAACAGTTACATAGCCTCCCGAAGATAGGTACGGACGTCTCCGCACCGATCCGCGAGACTCTAATAAACCGGCTTGTGATGTTGTGAGTCCTATGAACCTATACGCTCTGATACCAACTTGTCAGGACCCAATTTTCCCTCCGACTGGGTCTCGCGACGGCACCTAGTCTAGACGACTAGGTAAGCCTAATCATTAAGAAAATTAAAGGTAAACAAGTGAAAATAGAGGAAAATGAAATAAAGTCATACTAATACTCAATGCCGCTCGGCATTTACAGCTTACTTCACCCAAGACCCGGAATATCTACAAACATCACAAGCTACACTCTATGGCTCAATATACAAAACTGAGAAAATAAAAGTGTAGTCTCATCTACAACTATAACTATGCTAGGATAGGAGGGGGACTCAGAAGCTCTGCGAATGCTGCAGAAATACCTCAAAGTCTCCAGTTGCCTACTGCTCAGCTAGCTTCGGTACTAGGCACTGGTACCTGGATCTGCACATGGGGAAAACATGCGCAGAAGGGCGTGAGTACTCCACATTCGGTACCCAGTAAGTACCAAGCCTAACCCCAGTCAAGTAGTGACGAGGTAAGATTGAGGCTCTACTGAGTTTGCAAAAATAGACAGATATAATTAACAATTAAGTAAAGCAGTAATAGTTAAGGGGAAGTAAAGTAAAGACTAGACAGAAATGATGCAAATAACCCTCATCTCAGCACAACATTAACTCAATAAATAATCGTGCAATGCAATGCAAGGGAAAGTCTCAGGTCTCAGCCCGCAGTCCCAATGTATGCGATGCAATGCAAGGGAAAGTCTCAAGTCTCGGCCCGCAGTCCCAATGTGAATATGCAATGCAATGCAAGGTAAAGTCTCAGGTCTCAGCCCGCAGTCCCAATGTAAATATGCAATGCAATGCGAGGGAAAGTCTCAGGTCTCAGCCCGCAGCCCCAATGTAAATATGCAATATAATGCAAGGGAAGTCTCAGGTCTAAGACCGCAGTCCCAATGTAAATCTGCAATGCAATGCAAGGTATATATCAATTATAGTGTAATTCATAGGTTTTAGGAAAACAGTTGGAAATTATGGGGTAAAGTACTTAAACCCGTTTCAAATAACAGTAACGAGTGGAAAATCAGGTAAAATCGATTGTCATGATAAAATCTTTAGTTGTTACTCAGCTCAAACCAATAATAGTAACAATAGGATTGAAAATGAGGCATGTCGTAGAAAGAACAATGGAAATTAAGTGAAAATATCCCATGCACGCGCTCCTCACCTCACGTACACGGGGTTTTTACCAGTTAAAAATGCCTAAGGGAAATTCCCCAACACAGAGTTAAGCAAGCCACTTACCTCGACTGTGCTAATCAACTGATAATCACGCTCTTGCCATGAGTATCCAACTCCGGGTGGCCCAAATCTATTCAATTCGATTGCATAATGTAAATATCATTTCCAGAATTCAAACTAACTAATTAATTCGGAACTAATACGCGAAATTAGAAAAATTGACCAAAACGCCCTCGGGACCACGTCTCGGAATCAGATAAATTACATTTTCCGAACCCTTATTCATCCATGAGTCTAACCATACGAAAATCTCTCAAATCGGAGGTCAAATACCCAATACAATCCAAAACTTGGTCTAAGAAGTTTCTTCCAATTTCCCCAAATTTCTACTCAATAATCTCGAATTTAAGGATGGAATTTAAGATTAGAATCATGGAAATTAACCTATGATGGTTAGAAATCACTTACCTTGAATACCCAAGTGAAAATCCCCTGAGAAATCGCCTTTCCCGAGCTCCCACAATTCAAAAATTGTGAAATAAGCCTTAATCCTCTAAATGGGTTTAATAATCTGCCCAGATATTTCCTTCTATGCGATCACGGAAAACCCTCTGCGATCGCGGATAGTAAAAACCCACGTGCCCTAGAACTACCTTATGCGAATGCGATTGAGGGTCTGCGATCGCGGACCTTCAGGGGATATACTAGTGCGATTGCGACCGTACTCCTGCGATCACGCAGAGTAACCAGTCGATCTCCCTTAGGCCTTGGGAAACACTATGCGATCGCGACCTGAAGCATGCGATCGTGGAGGCCAACTTTACAAAGCACTATGATCGCGGACCATAACTTATGATCACAGAGAACAAACTCGAGGCCTCCATCACTTACCCTCTGCGATCGTGGATAATACCTTGCGATCGCAATGAACAAAGAACTGTTGGTGTAAAACCAGCACAACCAGCAATGAGTTAAGGCCAAAATGTGCCCGTTTGAACACCTGAAACACACCCGAGGCCCTCGAGACCTCAACCAAAACTACCAACTAATCCAAATGCCTTACTCAAACTTGGTCGAGCCTTAAAAACACATCCCATTAACATCAAAATCCTCAAATATGCATAGATTCAAGCCTAAGAACTTAGGAATTTTCAAGAATTCACACTCGACGCCGAAACACGTTTAAACACGTCCGAATGACCTCAAATTTTGCACACAGATCATAAATGACATTGCGGACCTGCTGTCGCTTTCGGAATTTCATTCTGAGTCCGATATAAAAATCTCACCTATCGGCCGAAATCGTCGAAATTCTAACTTTCGCCAATTCAAGCTTAAATCTACATCCGAACTCGAAATCACAATCCGAACACGCTCCCAATCCCGAAATCACCCAACGAAGCTAACGGAGTTGACATAATTCCTTTCCGGATCCGTCTTCACATAGCTCCCGCTACGGTCCAATTCCTAAGGTTAAAACTCACCTTAAAGGACTATGTGTCCAAAATCACTTCAATTTTCATCACTCAACATTCCGACACGTTCCATTAACATAATAAGACATGGTAGAAGCAGTTATTAGCGGATCGGGGCGCTAACTCTCAAAACGACCGACCAGATCGTTACACCAAGATATACTACTAATATATAGTAGCATCTTATATTCTCGTGCCGCAAGAAATAGGGTTCATATCAAGAAGAAATTCAAGATTTTATAAAAAAAAATTCTTGAAGAATTTATGGGCGAGTATCACCCTTATCGGTTGTGTAAAAATAACTGTAACATTTATGGAAACCATTCCTTTTCCCTGAAGTAGTTCCGACGCCAAAATAAATACAAGAAAATCGAACCAGTTTTTTCATGCTATTTTTTTCCAACCGCCGCACATTGAAAAAGTAAAAAAAAGAAGGGAAGGTTTATTTCTTGAAGATGTTATATAAGGTTTAATTCTCAAAGATGTTAATGTCTTGCATAAAGAAGAGAATCATATATATAAGGATTGTAACCATGGAAACTATAGACATCATCATAAACAAAAGATTATCAAAGATTTCGTTTCTCTTAATTTCTTAGGTGGTCGGCGAATATGAAACATGGAATTATAATAAGTCTAGTTTTCAAAGAAAGATTTCCAGCGCAACATATATATATATGAAAGTACATACTAAAATATTTATAATGAGCAAACTTTGTTTTGCAAACAAGAACAAAAAGAAGGTAAAAACCGTACATGTACTAATGGATCCAGTTGATCAAATATAATGTTAATTCACTGATTGAAATCATATATGAGAGGAACGGGATTGAGTAAATTCGCTGATCATCGATAATAATAACCATGCATCTATGTCTCAGTCCTTGTTTGCCCTTCAGATATAGCTTCAAACAATGAAGTTGTTTTTCCTTTTCTCTCTAAGGCAAACTCAGCTAATGAATATACTTCTAGGGTTAAAATCACTATCCCTATATATAAGTAAATACCACCACCTAATTCATGGTAGCGTTTCTTTTCCGGCAAGTATTACTAATACTTATGATGTAGTATAAGAATTATGATACTGTTTTATTAATTGAAAAATACCTTTATATTTAATTGCGACCCAAGTCTAGGGTTAATAAGTTAACAATATACCAAAAAAAGGAAAAAGAAAGACTTTATAAACTGATAGTTATCAAAATACTTAAAATTAGTCACAAGAATTAATTACATATCGTGTTGGATTGATAAGCTAAAAAACATAATTAATCATGTAAAGGAATTTAACACAACTAGTGGGCATTGACCGATCGATATTATAATTTGTAGCAAGTTATTCTAGTGTTTTAAAAGGCGCAGCGTAATTCGAAGCATTTTACATATGCTAAGCGGGGCGTAACTAATTTTTAATATTTTAAAAATAATATACTTATAGTAAATATTTATAAAGAAGTAAAATTTCATAAATATTAAAGAAAACTATATATATATATATATATGTGTGTGTGTGTGTGTGTATATATATATATATATATCCCCACGAAAAAGTAGTCAAAATAATTTATTATACGCTACTTACAAGCAGAAGCAACTTGAGTCGAAAAAAATATAATTTTCTACATTGAGGAACAAATAGGATGACTAACCTGCAATTTGAAATTTGAACTTGTTGGTATGAAGGAGAATGTAGTTCTCTTTGTATTTGTAAAATACAATATTGAATATTTGTTGTTTTGAGAGATATTAGGAGACTAGCGAACAAGATAAAGAATTGGGAAAGACCATAAATTAGGTATTTAGTCAATAAAAAGATCTAGACTTTTAAATTTGATACATTTCAGTTCTTTTTAAAAACTTTTGAGTAATTATAAGATGACTTTCGAGAATTTGGGTATTGTATGAAGGACTTATTCAACAAATTTTGTTTTAATTGAAAGTCTCTAGGTCTTACAACTCACTATAAAAATGCGCCTCAAATGCCCGGGTCGTACGCCTCTTGAGACTTTTTCCCCACACCATTGCCTCGAGGCATTTTTATTAGAGTTCTACTTGATCCTATACTAAATGAGCTCGATTAGTAGAGTAGTGCACTACGAGCAAGCCTATGATGCATCATTTGTAGCATATGAATGTTATTATTGAGAGCGAGTGAATTTTTCCTATCTTGAGTTCCTACGTTTTTAAAATTTATTGTGTGTAGAACTAAGGTCTTTGTTGGGTGAGGTCACGTGACTCATAACGGAAAGGTAAGGTCATTGACCTTCATTTTAGAGTAAGTAAGTGAATTGTGAATTTGAGTGGTATTTGTGAGTCAAATCTTGTATGTTATACCTTTGTGCTTAGCCTATTTTAAAAGATTCTTGGTGTGATAAGTTAAGAGAATTGCTTAAAAAGGTTGAGTCTATAAAGTGTATATTGATTGAGCGAGGAAGAGCAACATTTAAGTGTGGGGTATTGATGGGTGGCTATAATTCCATATTTTAGTACATTATTTACTTTGCATTTTTAGGTGTTTTAAGGCTCAACTATACTTTATTTGCGCATAATGGAGTTCATTTTATGCGTGCATTGGAGATGAAATTAGATAAAAATGAATATTTAAAGTATAAAATGTGCTCTAGAACAGTTGGAAAGAAGAAAGAAAGAATGAGCAGCGGAAAAATGAAGAAGCTGGCGAAGCCAGCTGTTGAGCTCGTGTTAGAGCTGGCGAGGCAAGCTGTGAGAGTAAGGGACGCGAGCGATAAGGAGTGGTTGAGCTCGCGTGGAGGCTGGTTGATGGGTTAGTCTTATGTTTTGATGATCTAAAAAACTTTCTGTAAATAACCAGATAAAGGACCTGATGCGTATCCAGTATAACCATTCAGTATAAACTCAAGAAATCTGGACAGTGTACGCTTGGACTCACTAGAAACAGTTTAGGGACCTGATCCCTTGACATTTGTCTCTATAGATAACTCTGAGGGAACTGGTAAAGGACCAGGTCTCTTTATAGTTGGTGGACTCATATAAACTATCACTGGTGTGCACGGTCTGGGGAGAGATGTATCTCGGGTTTGACCTCGCAAGGCACGATCCGAGGCGAGCCCAATCCAGATTTTGAAGGCTTATTTCGTGTCATGGTGTGACTAGGACTTGGGCTATGTCGTTTAGGTCTTTTCCTACAGATATAAATAGACATTAAACACCACTTTTGATGGAGTTTTTCGACCAAAGGCAAGAATAGCTCGTTGAACAACCGTTGAGGGATAGAATCATCGATTTCTACGTTTCTTCATCTTTACTTTGTAATTTATTTTTCAAAATATTTGGGATATTGTACTATGAGTATGAGTAGCTAAACTTATAATAGGGTTTTGATAGAACCTATGGAGGATGATTTTCCTGTTACGTTAATATAGATTTGCAGTAGTTTTTCTCTATTTGTTCAACTACGTGTATATTGTGGTAAGTTGAAGAGCTCTCAATCGACTGTGCCTATTTAGTGTGTATTACTACGAAGAGAGTGCATATTTAGGTAGTTTTTGATCAACATCACTCCTAGCGTATATGAGGGATCAATACAGAGGGTTTAAAGGTGGGATTAGGAATAACGAAACCTTGGTGCGATACGAGTGAGCCGTAACTTAGTGCCAGATAGCGTAATTCGGAAGAATATGCCTAGTAAATTATGGTAGTTTACTCGGGAGAACACTATGACACTCAAAGAGATAGCGATCTGTAGAAAAAACTTAGGCTAATTTATAGAAAACGTAGTGGAAAGGATTCCGACAATAGGGGAAATCAAAACCGTAGACCATTCTAATTCTTATCTACAACCTGTTCGTAGTTAGATATTAACTGCATTTTCGTTACGGGTATTTAGTTAGTAAACATCCAATTTGTTATTTAAGTATTTTCGAATATAGATTGCGTGAATTTGTGCGAGTCTAGTAGTTGTGCTTAATCGGCTAATTCCATGTAGGATTTGACTCTGGACTTGTTAACCGCAATATATATGTGACGACCGCTTAGTCCTTTTTATATAGTTTGGTGTGATCAGCTATAATCTACCCCGACCAAGAACACAAGATTTAAGGCTTACGATCCATTAAGCGAACACCTAGGCGAATGTCATAGCCCTATGCCCATTTTATAATTTGAGAAACAAACAAAAACTATTTGTTAGTTATTAAAAATAGATTTATAAACAAACCAACTTTTATGGAAGTGTAATCCGATATAATTCAGGCTCATTCACTCAATGATATTGTAATGACCCAACCGGTTGTTTTGTGTATTTGGACCCTGTTCCCCTAAATGATATTTCCCGTAGCAGCTTATAGTGGTTTATGACTTGGGGGACAGGTGATTCAGTTTTTGGAAGTGATTAGAGCCGGGTAGGAACACTTGGTTCCTTAAGGTTAGCTTTTAAGGCCAAGTTTGACATCGGCCAACGTTTTGAGTAAACGAATTCGGAATCGAGTTTCGTCGATTACAATAGCTTTGTATGATGATTTCAGACTTGTACGCGTGTTCGGAATGGGTTTTGGATAACTCGGGAGCGTTTTGACGCCAAATAGTGAAAATAGGATTTCCTTAAGTTCATAAGTTGGTTTGGGACGTGTTTTTGTGTTATCGATATCCGAACGGAATTTCGAGATCATGAATAGTTTTGTTATGTCATTCATGACTTGCTCGTAAAATTTGGTGTCATTCCGAATAGTATAGGTCAGTTCGGCGCATTGAAACAGAATTCTAAAACTTGAAAATTTCTAAGTTTGATTCTAGGGGTTTTGAGGGGTGATATTGAGTTTTAACCTTGTTTTGAGTGTTCCAAAGGCTCGAGCGAGTCCGTAATATGATTTAGGACTTGTTGGTATAATTCCACGGGGGCTCGGGTGGGCCCAGGGGCCTCCCGGACCGCTATCGGGGAAAAAAACCAGCAACTTCAGTTGCTGGTGCACCAGATCTGGTGTGACTGCAGGTGCGGTTTCCCATATCGCAGCTGTGATACCGCCCCTGCGGTCAAACCATCGTAGGTGCGACCCATGGGAAGCTGGCCCCAAATCCGCAGGTGCAGACATTCTCTCGCAAGCGCGACCTCGCAGGTGCGGACCCGCCAGTGCGGAAATCCCTTCGCAGGTGCGGTCCCAGGACCGCTTGGCCTTCTCCGCAGGTGCGACCACTTCGCCGCAGGTGCGGGACCGCAGGTAGGGTCCAAAGGCCGCAGGTTCGAGAATCATTGAAGGCAGTGAGTCATTTAATACGGGATTCACCCATTTTTCACCATTTCTTCCCCAGCATTAGCGATTTAGAGAGCTTCCAAGAAGGTGTTCGCCTAGCTACTAAGAGGTAAGTAAATTTCATTTAAATGTTAGATTATTACACCAAAACTTAGGAAGATTAACATCTAATTAGTGGAATCAAAGGGGTTAGAATGGAAACCTAGGGTTGATGAGCTTAGGGGAATTTAACCACTTCTCCACCATGAAATCTTATGAAAATTTCATACGAATGACCCTTAGGCTATGGGTGAGTGTTTTCTTCGAAAATTTCCGGAATCCGAGCATGTGGGCCCGAGGGTGTATTTTGGGATTCCTTCAAGAATGGTGAATTAGCATAATTAGTAGTAGAATTTCATACTTTTGAGCGTATATTGACGTATTTAAATAATATTTGGATAGTTTCGAGTCCTTGGGCGAAGATTTTGGAGTTTCGGGCACTTTCTTGACCCGATGAGTAGGTTCTACGCGAGGTGAGTCTCCTTTCCAACCTTGTAAGAGGGAATTGTCCCCATAGGTAATTGTGATTCACTAAATGTATTTATTTGCGGGGGCTACGTACGCACCAAGTGACGAGAGTCCGTGCGTAGCAACTATTATGCTATGCCAGGTAGTTTTAGGATTCAGAAGCATGCTGTTACGTGTCTTGCATGTGCCCTTTCATGTACTCTTGGCTGATTGATATCCCGGAAGTTGATATGAAAATGATAGCGAGTAGTTTTGTAAATTTAAATGTTAATTCTATGTTCCAATCATGCACTCGGAATTGCTCTTAAGGTTCCTAATGATTATGTGTATATAACGAGCACCCGAGTCACAGATATGATTCGTGAGTGGGGTAGCCATATATTATGATAATCGCGTCACATGATCGATTCGTGAGCGGGGTAATAGACGCATCTATGGTTCGGGACATCGATCCTCGGCAGTGCACATTTAAATTATTGCGATGCTTTGGCTATACGCTTTGGCATATTACGTGCTATCTATTTGTATGAGAGTTTTTATTATTAATTATCCTTATTAACTTGTTCGGCTTGAAAGGAAACTCGAGGATCTTATTTACTTTTGTTGATTGATAGTGAAGGGAGGGGGGGATTTTACTTGTATACTTGACAGCTCCATGTCTACCTGCTTTTCATAATTATTTGTTCCTGTTTAATCTTGTTGCGCCATATTATTAGTATTGACCTAGTGAGTAATACGTCTACTTCTTGTCACTACTTCTTCGAGTTTAGACGGGATACTCACTGGGTACATATTTAAATATATATTCTCATCCTACTCTTTTGTACTTAATTGTACATGTTCTGAGGCAGCTGCATCCGGTCACTATACCGGTGGTCATCGTTGAGAGTTTCTATCCGGCTGACTACACGGTCAGTTGCTTTCCTTGGCGATCTCGGAAGCACTGTGGAGTCCTCTGCTTACATTTATGGGGATATTATTGTCTATTACCTTTCAGACAGTAGTGCATTTATTCGTAGTATCTTGTATATCCTACCTGCCGCCTGTAGACTTGTGACACTAGGTTTCGGCACACTTAGTAGATTTTGCCTGGCATTTCATGATGTTGTATGTACTGGCAATACTTTTGAGTTATATAATCACACGTGCTCTCAGATAAAATGTTGTTTTAACGCATTTCTTATCTTAAAAACCCAAAGGAGATTTTAATCACTCAAACAAGTAAAGTAACCTCACTAGTAGGTAGGTGTTGGCTTGCCTGACTCTGGTGTTGGGCGCCATCACTATCTGACCGGAATTTGGGTCATGACAACATGGTATCAGAGCTCTAGGTTTACGTAGGTCTCACAAGTCACATGCAAACTTAGTAGAGTCTTGCGGATCGATACGGAGACGTTTGTATTTATCTTCGAGAGGTTATAGGGTGTTAAGAAACCTCTTTTTGTTTTTATTCTATCGTGCAGTTAATGGTTACTAAGTTTCATTATTCTATTCTCTCACAGATGGTGAGGACTCGTGCAGCTGATATCCTTGACCCGGGAGATGCCGCTACCCCCGCCTCCCGAGACATAGGTTGGGGGAGTGCACCGACCCGACGTGGGGGACGAGGGCATCCTAGAGTTGCTCCACTAGCACCCCCAGAGGATCCATTCATTGAGCAGTAGGATGAGGTTCCCCCAGCAGATTTCATGACTGCCCCAGGATTTCAGGAGGTCATGGGCCGTATGATGCGATTCATGGATAGTATGACTCAGGATGGTTTATTTCCAGCGGATCCTGCTACCTCCCAGGCAGGAGGGGGAGTTCAGACCCCTACTGCTTAGGCTGCAGGTCATGCAGCGACGGTATATCAGACTCCGGACACTTTGCCTGTGGGTGGGGCACAACCAGCAGCCCCTAAGCTCAGACCAGCTGCGGACGGAGATCCGCAGAAGCTACTTGACAGATGGACCCGATTGCACCCTCCGACCTTTGGAGGTGAGAGGGGTAAGGATGCTCAGGACTTCATTGATAGGTGCAGGGACAGACTGCACAAGATGAGGATTTGGAGTCCTATGGGGTTGATTTCACCACTTTCCAGCTTGAGGGTAGGGCCCGCAGATGGTGGCAGTCTTACATTCTTGGTAGGCCAGCAGGTTCACCTCCTATCACTTGGGAGCAGTTTACTCAGCTATTATTGGACAGGTATATTCCGCGCTCTGAGAGGGAAGAGCTACGATATCAGTTTGAGCAGCTGGAGCAGGGCCAGATGTCCGTGACCGACTACGAGGCCAGATTTTCTGAGTTGTCCCGCCATGCCCTCATGATTCTTCCTACTGATGCTGAGAGGGTGCGGAGGTTCGTAGCAGGGTTACATTTTGGTATTAGGTCCAACATGGCCCGAGAGGTGGAGATGGGTACTCCTTATCAGCTTGTGGTTGAGATAGCTCGCCGGATTGAGGGTTACCGATCTAGGAGCAGAGAGCAGGGTCAGCAAGACAAGACAGCTAGATTTTCTAGAGACTTCAAAGGTACCCCAGCTGGTTAGAGGTCAGTTTGGCAGAGGTCAGCCCAGCAGACCTCTATATTCAGCTCCACCACCACCTTCTCGCGGTGCTCCAGCGAGACCATACTTCAGTGCCATGCCGGAGAGTTCTTACCGCCCTCCAGCCATTCAGGGTTCCTCAGGCAGGTATTCAGGTCATCAGTGTCCTCCTTGTTCCTATTTCAGTGCTATGCCAGAGGTTTCTCACTGTTCCCCAGCTATTCACGGTCCTCCTTATTCAGGGCAATAAGGTATGCCTCCACTGAGATGCTTCGAGTGTGGGGATTCAGGTCATATGAGGAGGGCTTGCCCCAGACTTCGGGGTAAGGCCGTCCAGCAGGGTTATCAGCCTACATACTCAGCACAGGCGCCCCGTCCACCTAGAGGTGGAGGGCATACTGGTAGAGGTCGTCCCAGAGGTGGAGGCCAAGCAGGAGGAGCTCACCCAGCTCCTATTCAATCCAGCGGGGGTCAGTCTTCACGTACTCCAGCCAAATTTTATGCTATTCTAGCCCGAGCAGATGCAGTGGCCTCAGACGCCATGATCACAAGTATTATTTTAGTATGTGGTAGAGAAGCATATGTACTATTTGATCCAGGATCTACCTATTCATATGTGTCAGCCTTATTCGCTTGCTTTCTGGATGTTCCTCGCGAGTCTTTGGCTTCTCCTATATATGTATCCACCCCTGTGGGTGATTCTGTAGTGGTAGATCGGGTCTACCGGTCTTGCGTGATCTCATTTTGTGGGCACGAGACTAGAGCGAACCTTATATTGCTCGACATGGTTGAATTTGAGATTATCCTGGGGATGGATTGGCTATCTCCTCATCATGCCATCTTGGATTGCCACTCCAAGACGATTACATTGGCCATGCCCGAGTTTCCCAGACTGGAGTGGAGAGGTTCCTCAGTCAGCGCAGCTAGCAGAGTTATTTCCTTCCTAAAGGCTCGACATATGGTCAAGAAGAGTTGTTTGGCGTATCTTGATTATGTGCAGGACACCACCGCCGAGTCTCCGACTATTGATTCAGTGCCCGTGGTTCGAGAGTTTGCAGATGTATTCCCTTCGGATCTTCCAGGCATGTCTCTGGATTGTGATATTGATTTTTGCATTGACTTAGCCTCAGATACTCAGCCTATTTCCATTCCCCCGTATCGTATGGCTCCTAAGGAGTTGAAGGAGTTAAAGGAGCATCTTGAGGAGTTGTTGTCTAAGGGGTTCATCAGGCCGAGTGTATCACCGTGGGGTGCTCCGGTTCTATTCATGAAGAAGAAAGATGGGTCTATGCGGATGTGCATTGATTACCGCCAGCTGAACAAAGTCACCATCAAGAACAAGTATCCATTGCCGCGCATTGATGATTTTTTTGACCAGTTGTAGGGTGCCAGGGTGTCCTCTAAGATTGATTTGAGATCGGGGTACCACCAGTTGAAGATTCGGGCTTCTGATGTCCCAAAGACAGCTTTTCGTACGAGATATGGACACTATGAGTTCTTGGTGATGTCCTTTGGCTTGACTAATGCCCCAGCAGCATTTATGGACTTGATGAACAGGGTGTTCAGGCCGTACGTTGATTCCTTTATCATCATCTTCATTGATGACATTCTGATTTATTCACGTAGCCTGGGAGAGCACGAGCAGCATTTGAGGGTTGTGCTCCGGACTTTGCGAGAACAGAATCTTTATGCTAAGTTCTCCAAGTGTGAGTTTTGGTTGGATTCCTTGGCATTCTTGGGACATATTGTATCCGGGGAGGGTATTAAGGTTGATCCTAAGAAGATTGAGGCGGTTCAGAGTTGGCCACGCCCTAATTCGGCTACGGAGATCAGGAGTTTCTTGGGTTTGGAAGGCTACTATCAGCGGTTTGTGGAGGGCTTTTCATCCATTGCAGCCCCATTGACCAGATTAACTCAGAAGAATGCCCCATTTTGGTGGTCTGACGAGTGTGATGTGAGCTTTCAGAAGCTCAAGACAGCTTTGACTTCAGCACCGGTTCTGGTATTACCCTCAGGGTATGGGATGTATACGGCATTTTGTGATGCTTCCCGCCTTGGCTTGGGGTGTGTATTGATGTAGGAGGGGAGAGTCATTGCCTATGCATCGCGCCAGCTAAAGGTCCATGAGAAGAATTATCCTGTGCACGATTTAGGGTTGGAGGCATTATTTATATGGGGTGTCTTGTGAGGTTTATACTAACCATCATAGTTTGCAGCACTTGTTCAAGCAAAGGTATCTTAATTTGAGACAGCGTAGGTGGCTTGAGTTGCTGAAGGATTATGACATCATCGTCCTTTATCATTCGGGCAAGGCGAACGTGGTAGCAGATGCTTTGAGTAGGAAGGTGGAGAGTATGGGTAGTTTGGCTTACATTGCAACTGAGGAGAGGCCTCTAGAAATGGGCATTCAGTCCTTGGCTAATCGTTTGCTGAGATTAGATCTTTCAGAGCCTTGTCGAGTTCTAGCACATGTGGTTGCTCAGTCTTCTTTATTGGGGGAGATTAAGGCTCGGCAGTATGAGGATCCACGCTTGGTACAACTCTGAGAGACAGTGGTTCAGGATGGTGCCAAGGAGGTTGCTATTGGCGAGGATGGGGTTATGAGACTCCAGGGTCTCTTGTGTGTCCCTAATGTTGATGGCTTGAGGCAGAGGATTCTGGAGGAGGGACATAGTTCACGATATTCTGTCCACCCGGGTGCTATGAAGATGTATCGTGACTTGAGGCAGCATTACTGGTGGAGGCGGATGAAGAGAGACATCGTGGAATATGTGGCTAGGTGTCTTAATTTCCAGCAGGTGAAGTATGAGCACTAGAGACCAGGGGGATTACTACAGCAGATGCCCATTCCTGAGTGGAAGTGGGAGCGCATTACCATGGACTTCGTAGTTGGGTTACCTCAGACTTTGCGGAAGGTTGACGCGGTTTGGGTCATTGTGGATAGATTGACCAAATCGGCGCATTTCATTCATGTGTCTACTACTTATTCATCTAAGAGGTTATCCCAGATCTATATTCGGGAGATAGTCCGGTTGCATGGTGTGCCGGTGTCCATTATATCAGACCGAGGTCCTCGTTCACCTCGCACTTCTGGAGATCATTGCACCGAGAGATGGGCACTCAGATAGATCTCAGCATAACTTTTCACCCTCAGACCGACGGGCAGTCGGAGCGCACAGTTCAGATATTGGAGGACATTCTTAGGGAATGTGTGATTTATTTCGGAGGTCAGTGGGATCAGTTCTTTCCTTTGGCCGAGTTTGCTTATAATAACAGTTATCAGGCCAGCATTGAGATGGCTTCATTCGAGGCTTTATATGGTCGGCGATGTCGTTCTCCTGTCGGATGGTTTGAGCGGGGCGAGGCTAAGTTGTATGGAACGGACTTGGTGAGAGATGCCTTAGAGAAGGTGAAGTTGATTCAGGAGAGGCTCCATACAGCACAGTCCAGATAGAAGAGCTATGAGGATCAGAGGGAACGTGATGTATCATTTATGGAGAGAGACAAGGTCCTGCTGAAGGTATCACCGATGAAGGGCATTATGAGGTTTGGAAAGAAGGGCAAGCTGAGCCAGAGATTTATAGGTCCTTTCGAAGTGTTGCAGTAAGTAGGGGAGGTTGCTTATGAGCTTACCTTGCCTCCTCACTTATCAGGAGTTCATCCAGTCTTCCATGTATCCATGCTCCGGAGGATTCACCCCGACTTCTCTCACGTGGTAGATTTCATCACTATTCAGTTAGATGAGACGTTGGGCTACGAAGAGGATCCAGTTGCTACTATTGACAGACAGGATCCCTAGTTGAGATCTAAGAGAGTTTATGTCGTGAAGGTCCAGTGGCAGGGCCAGCCAATCGAGGAGGCGACTTGGGAGTCTGAGGAGGACATGCGAAGCAGATACCCACAGTTATTCAGCACTCCAGGTATGATTCTAGACCGTTCGAGGACGAACGTTTGTTTAAGAGGTGGAGAATGTAACGATCCAATCGGTCGTTTTGCATATTTGGACCCCATTCCCCTAAATAAGACTTCTCGTAGCAACTTATAGTGGTTTATGACTTGCGGGGACGGGTGATTCAGGTTTTGGAAGTGATTAGAATCGGGTAGGAACGCTTGGTTCCTTAAGGTTGGCTTTTAAGGCCAAGTTTGACTTTGGTCAACGTTTTGAGTAAACAATTTCGGAATTAATTTTCGTCGATTCCAATAGCTTTGTATGATGATTTCGGAGTTGTATGCGTGTCTGGAATGGGTTTTGGATAACCCGAGAGCGTTTCGACGCCAAATAGTGAAAATAGGATTTCCTTAAGTTCATAAGTTGGTTTGGGACGTGTTTCAGTGTTATCGATATCCGAACGGAACTCCGAGACCGAGAATAGTTCCATTATGTCATTCATGACTTGCTCGTAAAATTTGGTGTCATTCCGAGTAGTATAGTTTGGTTCGGCGCATTGAAACCGAATTCTAAAACTTGAAAATTTCTAAGTTTGATTTTAGGGGTTTTGAGGGGTGATTTTGAGTTTTAACATTGTTTTGAGTGTTCTGAAGGCTCGAGCAAGGCCGTAATATGATTTTGGACTTGTTGGTATAATTTCACGGGGGCTCGGGTGAGCCCAGGGGCCTCCCGGACCCCAATCGGGGCCAAAAACCAGCAGCTGAAGCTGCTGGTGCACCAGATCTGGTGTGACCGCAGGTGTGGTTGCCCAGATCGCAGGTGCGATACCGCCCCTGCGGAACCATCGCAGGTGCGACCCAGGGGAAGCTGGCCCCAAATCCGCAGGTGCGGACCTTCTCTCGCAGGTGCGGACCCACCAGTGCGGAAATCCCTTCGCAGGTGCGGTCCTAAGCCTCCTTGGCCTTCTCCGCAGGTGAGACCACTTGGCCGCATGTGCGGTCCAATGGCCGGAGGTGCGAGAATCACTGAAGGCAGTGAGTCATTCAATACGGGATTCCCCCATTTTTCAACATTTCTTCCCCATCATAGGCGATTTTGAGAGCTTCCAAGAGGGTGTTCGGCCTAGCTACTAAGAGGTAAGTAAATTTCATTTAAATGTTAGATTATTACACCGAAACTTAGGTAGATTAACATCTAATTAGTGGAATCAAAGGGGTTAGAGTGGAAACCTAGGGTTGATGAACTTAGGGGAATTTCACCACTTTTCCACCATGAAATCTTATGAAAATTTCATAATAATGACCCTTAGGCTATGGGTGAGTGTTTTCTTCGAAAATTTCCGGAATCCGAGCATGTGGGCCCGAGGGTGTATTTTGGGATTCCTTCAAGAATGGTTAATTAGCCTAATTAGTAGTAGAATTTCATACTTTTCAGCGTATATTGACGTATTTAAATAATATTTGGCTAGTTTCGAGTCCTTGGGCGAAGAGTTTGGAGTTTCGGGCACTTTCTTGACCCGAGGAGTAGGTTCTACGCGAGGTGAGTCTCCTTTCCAACCTTGTAAGAGGGAATTTTCCCCACAGGTAATTGTGATTGAATAAATGTCTTTATTTGCGGGGGCTATGTACGCACCAAGTGACGAGAGTCCGTGCGTAGAAACTATTATCCTATGTCGGGTAGTTTTAGGATTCACAAGCATACTTTTACGTGTCTTGCCTGTACCCTTTCATGTACTCTTGGTTGGTTGATATCCCTGAAGTTGATATGGAAATGATAGCGAGTATTTTTTTAAATTTAAATGTTAATTCTATGTTCCAATCATGCACTCGGAATTGCTCTTAAGGTTCCTAATGATTATTTGTATATTACGGGCACTCGAGTCACAGGTATGATTCGTGAGTGGGGTAGCCATATATTATGATAACCGCGTCACATGATCGATTCGTGAGTGGGGTAATAGAGGCATCTATGGTTTGGGTCGTCGACCCTCGGCTGTGCACATTTAAATTATTGCGACGCTTCCGCCGTACGCTTCGGCATATTACGTGTTATCTATTTGTATGAGAGTTTTTATTATTAATTATCCTTATTAAATTGTTCGGCTTGAAACTCGAGGATCTTATTTAATATTGTTGATTGATACTGAAGGGGGGGGGGTCTTACTTGTATACTTGACTGCTTCGTGTCTACCTGCTTTCCATAATTATTTGTTCCTGTTTAATCTTGTTGCACCACATTATTAGTATTGACCTAGTGAGTAATACGTCTACTTCTCGTCACTACTTCTTCGAGTTTAGAAGGGATACTCACTGGGTACATATTTAAATATATGTACTCATGCTACTCTTCTGTACTTAATTGTACAGGTTCTGAGGCAGCTGCATCCGGTCACTATACCAGTGGTCATCGTTGAGAGTTTCTATCCGCCTGACTACACGGTGAGCTGCTTTCCTTGGCGATCTCGGCAGCATTGTGGAGTCCTCTACTTACATTTTTGGGATATTATTGTCTATTACCTTTCAGACAGTAGTGCATTTATTCGTAGTATCTTGTATATCCTACCAGCCGCCTGTAGAGTTGTGACACTAGGTTCTGACACACTTAGTAGATTTTGCCTGGCATTTCGTGATGTTGTATGTACTGGCAATACTTTTGAGTTATATAATCACACGTGCTCTCAGATAAAATGTTCTTTTAACGCATTTCTTATCTTAAAAACCCAAAGGAGATTTTAATCACTCAAACAAGTAAAGTAACCTCACTAGTAGGTAGGTGTTGGCTTGCCTGACTCCGGTGTTGGGCGCCATCACGATCTGACCGGAATTTGGGTCATGACATATATACTCTTAGTCCCATTGATAACTCCCTGTGGAAAATCGACTCCGACTCCTTGTTGGGTACTATTATTCTCCGACCATTACACAACGTCAAATAGAGGTGTGGCTTGGACGTGATCACTATGCTATTCCCTTTTAAGGACCATCGACAACATCCAACCATTTCTTATGCGCTTCCTCGTCTGAAATGAAAGGTCGCTCGCCTTGCTCATTCGGTGGCAAGCTCTGACTGTACTTCTCCATTGTAGTCTTGTAGCGACCCTTTATTTAGAAGATAGAAAATTATTAACAATATTATATTATAAACATTAATTCTAAGTTATAGTAGTTATGAAACTTACATATGTAGTCACCGCGCGGTCCTCGACCCATCTACTTGGAGTTGTCAGTGCCTTCTTCTTCCAGATGTGAGTCTCCATGAAGAACTCATCATGAGTCATATTCCTCCCATATTTTTTTTCCTACAAATATAATAAAATATGTTAACTAAATTAAAATATATAAATATTTCTTTCAATTTAAATCACACCACAAGGTTTCCTGCACCTAACAAAATAAAAAATTAACTACACCCAGTTCAAACGAAAACTCTTGAAAAAGAACCGCGGCACAAAGAAAAACCAAGGGGGAATTAATACACTGCCTTACAAAAGAAAATCTTTTTTGTCTTTATCTTTCGACTTTCATTACTCAAGAAACCCGTCGAATGATATCCATCGACGGTAAAAGTCGAAAAGTTTTCAGTTTTTATGGGTTTTTTTAAATTTTTTTCTAACTACTAAAGAGCACCAAAAAGCAAAATTTAATACATATACATACAACATACAAATATCCCCACCCCACACTGTAAAAGACGGATGAAAGAAGGGGATAATTAAAAAATATTGCATAGTCACATTAGGGTAGTGTCGAACACTTTGCACTCCTTTTAGGTTTAGGAGTCTCCTTGTTTATAATAAACCCCGGTCACTGTCTTGAACGGTATTTCTTACTCTTACCACTCTCTGCTTTGTTCATGCGTTAACTTCTGGGTTTAAAACCAATTGTTTGCTAGATTTCAATTTTTTTTCCTTTGGCACTTTGCTTTCAATGAGCATGTTATTGCTAACTCCATTTACTTACCCATCTCAAGGTAAATATTTTTTTGTCTGATTAAGTCCATTGAGTATATTACGGGACGATAATCCTGGGTTTATCGATAAGTTAAGAACACTAAGTGTTAGGTATTACTTGGGGTTATTAGGTGTTAATAGTGAATTTGAGGGTGCAAGGGAATTTGTTATGAACACCTTAATTGAAGGTATTGGTTAGTCATAAATGTTTTTATTCAATCATGGCAAGAAAGTAAAAGAACTTGTGAAAGAATTATGAAAAAAATTACTTCACGAAATTACTTTCTTTTTTAGCCTCTATTAAATTTGTTGTGAATTTTTTACAAAATAATATCTTGTAAGGTATTTTTGTGGATCTATTATTTCTGTTCCTAGATGGGCTCTGTCTTGTTTTAAGGTTTTTGTAAAAAAATTTATACAAGAATTGATTTTTCTCATATGTTCATGATTGCTTTACTTAATAGTAGAATGTTTTGTTAGTTGAGCCACGAATTCACCATCTTTTGTAACAGAACAAAGGTGGGAATTTGGCCTGAGGTTCCCTTCTAGCTAATTGGCAAAATAATATGAAATAGAATTTAAATGGGCAAGATTAGTGGTTTCTGGAGAGGACTACATACAAAATAAAGATCAGGAAGTTTCATAACAATAAAACGATTGAAAGTAAGTCTTGATTTTGTTTTCTTATCCTTGACTATCAATGCTTGGGGGTAGTATGGTAAGATTGTGTTTCTTTTGAAAGATTAGTACCTTTTTATTTAAATTGTTCAAATTGCAGATGTCGACAGACAATAAAACCAAAGCGTCAACTAGCTCCCCACCAAATAAGAAGTGCCGATACTCAGCAAAAACCATGTCTAAAATCAAGCTTAGGAGACGTGACATGTACAAATAGTTACCAGTTGATAAAAAAGAGTCGCTTCTATCACAGCGACGATTAAAAGAACTTGAAGCTAAAAAAAGCATGTATTGATTGATTACATCAAAGAAGAGTCATTGTTCCAAGCTGGGGCTAACTTGCGTAAGCAAAGATCTCTCACGATACACGAATCATCTTCTGTTGGTAACAAAGGTACGAAACGAAAACAAGGTATAGTTCTTACAAGAAAATATGTGTTGCTTTGACGATAGTGTTTACATATAATTTTCAAGTGGCAAACGTGTTTTGCTTTCTATTGTCACGACCCGAAACCTAACTCAGATCGCGATGGCGCCCAACTGCGGGGTTAGGCAAGCCAACATAAATTTCACTAAGTGTTCTTCCTTATTCTGATTAAATAATTCACCATTTACTGAATTTATAAGTCAAAATATGATATCGAAGGTAATTATCCAGTTTTTAAACAAAACAGTCATAATAAGGCGTGGACCCAAAATTTACATATATGTACGGACCAAAAATCTAAACAACTATTACGTGTGTGCTGTCACGAGTGTCACTGGCATACTAACTGAATATACAAAAGATAATATATACAATTCCACTGTCTGAATGAAATAGACGGGAAAACAACATAGGATACTTCATGGTGCTGCCAGAGAACGTCAGGAGAAGTAGCTCACCGTGAAGTCAAGTCCGCTCTAGTCAATACCTAGCTCCGGTCTGATAACCAGATGCACCAATCTCAGAACCTGTACAGTTAAGTACAGAAGTGCAACATGAGTACATAAATAAATATGTACTCAGTGAGTATCCTGTCTAATCTTGAAGAAGTAGTGACGAGAGGTCGACTTGACACTCAATAAGGTCCAACAGTATAATATATGACAGGATGTAACGAAATACAGTAGACATGTAAGACAGGGAGTAGCAAATACGTTTTGAGTAGAGAAATCCAGGTAACAGCTGGAAAAAAAAACAACAATGTACGCTTCCCTTTCCCCAAATACCCGTCAAGCCAATACTAATGAAAACATCACCAAATAGTCAAGCGCACATAAGGGTAAGACAATCGGACTAAACCATAAATGACCCGATCTTTCAATTCGTCGTGGCGTACGACCAGCTCCCATATATACAAGTGCTTTCCAAATACGTCGTGGCGTACGACCCGATCTGATATATGTACGAATACCTTTCAAATCCGATGTGGCGTACGACCCGATCCCATATATGTACGAATACCTTTCAAATCCGCCGTGGCGTACGGCCCCATCCCATATACATAAAAATACCGCTCATATCCTTCGTGGCATACGGCCCGATCCCATATATATACAATTACCTTTAAATCCCAATGCCACGAAATCATCAGAGAAAAACACTACTACGCACAACATGAGTTTATAACATATATGTCATTACAAGGAAGAATATAAGGCATGATGTGGGCCTAACTACCCGGACATAACAATAATAGTCGTTACGTAAGGACTCTCGTCACTTGGTGCGTACGTATCCCCCAAACAAGTACACATAGCAAATAGAACACCTATTGAGACAATTCCCTGTTACAAGGCTAGAAAGGACACTCACCTCGTGTCGAATCTACCTCTCGGACCAAGAACGCGCCCGCAACTCCGAAATCTACACCCGAGGACTCGTAATTGGAGTAGGAAAAATTCGTATGATATATTCGGAAAAGATTGCACCATACTCCTTAAAATTGAAAAATCTCACGCTATATAGTATAGTATGGTCTTTGTATGAATTGTTTTGAAACACTACGTTGCTATTGAAATTCAATAACCTTGCCGAAGCTTTATTTCCATATAAGCACCTCCCTTAAGTGATTTAGAGAACTCTTTTATCCTAGTGGGTGTGGGCCCCACTTAGGAGATAACTAAGCCATAAAACTCTTCTAAAAATGACACCTTTTTACATGACTTATGAGTCATTTCTTGGCTTGATCAAGAACATTGGACTTCCATGTTAAGGGCACTTGTCGTATCCATTTTATGATTAAAATACTCAATTAGCTTAATCACTTAATTAATCTCCCACTAAAAAATCATAATTACCCAATTATTCATATAATTATGAATTATCTCAAATTACTTAAAATACTACTAACGTTTAACACACTTTGTAGACCTTACTATTATGGTCATGTGGTACCTTCTATGGAACTAGTCCATAATATGGGGTATTAATGCTGGACCCGTATTTTATCCCAAACCGGCAACCTTCAACGAAACTTATTTTCTTTAATTCGTGTACCTTGTATCCTTCATGACACTTACTTATCACTTTGTTATAAATAGCGTAAATACGTTAACATCAAGATAATCTCATCCCTGATTCTACGTCAATTAACTGAAGACGAAACTTTTAACGTACGAAAATGCGAGATGTAACATCCTTCCCCCCCTAGAATCATAACTTAAGAACTTCAAGTTCTTGATTGTTATAGCAATGCACGGGACCGACCTATACTACTTGAATGGCACCAAACTTTGCAGGTAAGTCATAAATCATAAGAAGTCGTTATGGGAAGTCTCGAGGTAGGGGAAGTTCTAATATGCAGAACAACCGGTCGGGTCGTTACAATCTCCCCCTCTTAAATAAACGTTCGTCCTCGAATGAGTCTAGAATCGTACCTGAAGAATGAGCTCCCGCAGAGTGAACATGAGCTGACTGATCTTCCCCTGACTGGCCTCCCCTCTAGGACGACCCCTACTGCCCTGTCCTCCACCTCTAGGTGGCCGGACTGCTGGTTCTGAACCCATAGGCTGGTAACCCTACTGCACTGTCTTTCCCCAAAGCTTGGGACAATACCTCTTCATGTGACCTGACTCCCCACACCCATAAAAACCCCAGATATCATAGCATGCTGCCCCGAAGAAGAGTCCTGAATGGCCGGGGAGCGGTGTGGACCCTCCGACATAGCACTAAGGTAAGAACGGGAGGATCTCTGATGATCAGAATAACCACTGGGTGAACTCTGGATAGCTGGAGGACAGTAGGAACGCTCTGGCATGGCGCTAAACTGATGCCTCACTGTACCACCTCGAGGAGGTAGTGGAGGTGCTGAATATGAAGGCCTGCTGGGCTGACCACCTTCGAACTGACCCTTGATCCTAGCCGGAGTATCCCTAAAGTCTCCTGAGAACCTAGCCCTCTTGTCCTGCTAACCCTGCTCCCTACTCCGCGACCGATATCCCTCGATCCTGCGAGCAATCTCTACTACTAGCTGATACGAGGTACCCATCTCCACCTCCATGGCCATGGTGGCTCTACTACCTGGATGTAACCCAGCCACAAATCTTCGCACCCTCTCAGCATGAGTAGGCAATATCATGAGTGCATGGCGTGACAACTCTAAAAACCTGGCCTCATAATCCGTCACTGACATCTGCCCCTGCTCAAGCTGCTCGAACTGACGCCGCAGATCTTCCCTCCCCGAGGGTGGAATATACTTATCCAAGAACATCTGCGTGAACTGCTCCCAAGTAACCGAAGGAGAACCTGCTGGCCTGCTGAGAATATAAGACTTCCACCACCTGCGAGCTCTTTCCTCGAACTGAAATGTGGTAAAATCCACTCCATGGGACGCTAAGATCCTCATGTTGTGCAGTCTGTCCCTGCACCTATCAATGAAGTCCCGGGCATCCTCACCTCGCTCACCCCCAAAGACTGGAGGGCGTAGTCGAGTCCATCTATCAAACATATTCTGCTCATCACCCTCTGCAACTGGCCTGGGCCCTGGTGCTACCGCTACAGGCTGGATCCCACCCACGGGCGGTGTACCTGGGGTATGGTGTACTGTTGCTGCTTGTCCTGCAGCCTGAGCGGTAGGTGTCTGGACTCCCCCTCCTGCCTGAGAAGTGGCAGGATCTGCTGGAAATAGGCCAGCCTAGGACATGGTGTCCATGAACTCATCATACGGCCCATGACCTCTTGGAAGCCCAACACCGTCATAAAGTCTACTGGAGCAGGAGCTACTGGAGCACCTCGTCCTGCTCCTCCATGATAGGGTCCTCTGGTGGTGCGACTGGTATAACTCTGGGACGCCCTCGTCCCCTACCTTGGGCATGTGCCCTACCTCTGTCACTACCACGACCTCGAGCGGGGAGAGTAGCGGCATCTCCAAGATCAGGAACATCGGATGCACGCGTCCTCACCATCTGTGAGAGAATAGATGAATAAGTTTGAGTACATCATCGATTGCACGATTAAATATAAATGAAGAAAGGTTTCTTAACACCCTATAGCCTCCTAAAGATAAGTACAGACGTCTCCGTACCGATCCGCAAGACTTTACTGGGCCTGCCCGTGACTCGTGAGACTTACATGAACCTAGAGCTCTGATACCACGTTGTCACGACCCGAAACCTAACTCAAGTCGCGATGGCGCCCAACTGCAGGGTTAGGCAAGCCAACATAAATTTCACTAAGTGTTCTTCCATATTCTGATTAAATAATTCACCATTTACTGAATTTGTAAGTCAAAATATGATATCGAAGGTAATTATCCAGTTTTTAAACAAAACAATCATAATAAGGCGTGGATCCAAAATTTACATATAGGTACGGACCATAAATCTACACAACTACTACGTGTATGCCAGATACTAGTATCACGAGTGTCATGGGCATACTAACTGATTATACAAAAGATAATATATACAATTCCACTATCTGAATGAGATAGACGGGAAAACAACATAGGAAACTTCATGGTGCTGCCAGAGATCGTCAGGAGAAGTAGCTCACCGTTAAGTCAAGTCCGCTCTAGTCAGTACCTTGCTCCGGTCTGATAACCAGATGCACCAGTCTCAGAACCTGTATAGTTCAGTACAGAAGTGCAGCATGAGTACATAAATAAATATGTACTCAGTAAGTATCCCGTCTAATCTCGAAGAAGTAGTGACTAGAGGTCGACTTGACACTCAATAAGGTCCAACAGTATAATATATGACAGGATGTAAGGAAATTTAGTAGACATGTAAGATAGTGAGCAGAAAATACGTTTTAAGTACAGAAATCCAGGTAACAACTGAAAATAAACAACAACGTACACTTCCCTTTCCCCAAATACCCGTCAAGCCAATACTAATGAAAACATCACCAAATAGTCAAGCGCACACAAGGGTAAGACAACCGGACTAAACCATAAATGACTCGATCGTTCAATTCACCGTGGCGTACGACCTGCTCCCATATATACAAGTGTTTTCCAAATCCGCCGTGGCGTACGACCCGATCACATATACGTACGAATACCTTTCAAATCCGCTGTGGCGTACGACCCGATCCCATATACATAAAAATACCTCTCAAATCTGCTGTGGCGTACGACCCGATCCATATATATACAATTACCTTTAAATCCCAATGCCACGAAATCATTAGAAAAAACACTACTACGCACAACATGAGTTTATAACATATATGTCATTACAAAGAAGAATACAAGGCATGATGTGGGCCTAACTACCCGGACATAACAATAATAGCCGCTACATAAGGACTCTCGTCACTTGGTGCGTACGTAGCCCCCAAACAAGTACACATGGCAAATAGAACACCTATGGGGACAATTCCCTTTTACAAGGTTAGAAAGGAGACTCACCTCGTCTCGACTCTACCTCTCGGACCAAGAACGCGCCCGCAACTCCGAACTCTACACCCGATGACTCGTAATTGGATTAGAAAAAATTCGTATGATATATTCGGAAAATATTGCACCATACTCCTTAAAATTGCAAAATCTCAGCTATATAGTATAAAATGGTCTTTGTATGAATTGTTTTGAAACACTACGTTGCTATTGAAATTCAATAACCTTGATGAAGCTTTATTTCCATATAAGCACCTTCCTTAAGTGATTTAGCTCTTTTATCCTAGTGGGTGTGGGCCCCACTTAGGAGATGACTAAGCGATAAAACTCTTCTTAAAATGCCACCTTTTTACATGACTTATGAGTCATTTCTTCGCTTGATCAAGACAACATTGGGCTTCCACGTTAAGGGCACTTGTCGTATCCATTTTATGATTAAAATACTCAATTAGCTTAATCACTTAATTAATCTCCCACTAAAAATTCATAATACCCAATTATCCACATAATTATGAATTATCTCAAATTACTTAAAATACTACTAACGTTTAACACACTTTGTAGACCTTACTATTATGGTCATGTGGTACCTTGTATGGAACTAGTCTATAATACCGGGTATTAACGCTTGACCCGTATTTTATCCAAACAGGCAACCTTCAACGAAACTCATTTTCTTTAATTCATGTACCTTGTATCCTTCATGACACGTACTTATTACTTTGTTATAAATAGCGTAAATATGTTAACCTCAAGATAATCTCATCCATGATTCTACGTCAAATAACCGAAGACGAAACTTTTAACGTACGAAAACGCGAGATGTAACATCCTTCCCCCCCTAAAATCACAACTTAAGAACTTCAAGTTCTTGATTTTTATAACAATGCACAGGACTGACCTATACTACTTGGAATGACACCAAACTTTGCAGGCAAGTCATAAATCATAAGAAGCCACTATGGGAAGTCTCGAGGTAGGGGAACGGGGTACTAATACGCAGAATGACCGGTCGGATCGTTACAATCTCCCCCTCTTAAACAAACGTTCGTCCTCGAACCGGTCTATAATCGTACCTATAGACTGAGCTCCCCTAGAGTGAACAAGAGCTGACTGACCTTCCCCTGACTGGATTCCCCTTCTAGGACAACCCTTACTGCCCTGTCCTCCACCTCTAGGTTGCCGGACTGCTGGTACTGAACCCTTAGGCTGGTAACCCTGCTGCACCGTCTTAACCCGAAGACTGGGACAATACTTCTTCATGTGACCTGACTCCCCACACCCATAAAAAACCCTAGATATCATAGCATGCTGCCCCGAAGAAGAGTCCTGAATGGACAGGGAGCGGTGTGGACCCTCCGGCATAGTACTAAGGTAAGAACTGGAGGATCTCTGGTGACCGGAATAACCACTGGGTGAACTCTGGATAGTTGGAGGACGTTAGGAACACTCTGGCATGGCGCTAAACTGAGGCCTCACTGAACCACCTCGAGGAGGTAGTGGAGGTGCTGAATATGAAGGCCTGCTGAGTTGACCACCCTCGAACTAACCCTTGCTCCTAGCCGGAGCATCCCTGAAGTATCCTGAGAACCTAGCACTCTTGTCGTGCTGAACCTGCTCCCTACTCCACAACCGATATCCCTCGATCATGCGAGCAATCTCTGCCACTAGCTGATACGGGGAACCCATCTCCACCTCCCCGGCCATGGTGGCTCTAATACCTGGATGTAACCCAACCACAAAACTCCGCACCCTCTCGGAATTAGTAGGCAATATCATGAGTGCATTGCGTGACAAATCTGAAAACCTGGCCTCATAATCTGTCACCGACATCTGCCCTTGCTCAAGCTGCTCAAACTAACGTTGCAGCTCTTCCCTCTCCGAGGGTGGAATATACCTATCCAAGAATATCTGTGTGAATTGTTCCCAAGTAATCGGAGAAGAACTTGATGGCTTGCTGAGAATGTAAGACAGCCACCATCAGCGAGCTCTGCCCTCTAACTTAAATGTGGTGAAATCCACTCCATGGGTCGCTAGGATCCTCATGTTTTTACAGTCTGTCCCTGCACCTATCAATGATGTCCTGGGCATCCTCACCTCGCTCAGCCCCGAAGACTGGAGGGCATAGTCGAGTCCATCTATCCAACATCTTCTGCTCATCACCCTCTGCATCTGGCCTGGGCCCTGGTGCTGCCGCTACAGGCTGGATCCCACCTACGGGCGGTGTACCTGGGGTATGGTGTATTGTTGCTGCTTGTCCTGCGACCTGAGCGGTAGGGGTCTGGACTCCCCCTCTCGCCTGAGAAGTGGCAGGATCTGCTGGAAATAAGCTAGCCTGGGACATGGTGTCCATGAATCTCATCATACGGCCCATGACCTCTTGGAAGACCGGCACCGTCATAAAGTCTACTGGAGCAGGAGCTACTGGAGGCACCTCGTCCTACTCCTCCATGATAGGGTCCTCTGGTGGTGCGACTGGTATAACTCTGGGACGCCCTCGTCCCCTACCTTGGGCATGTGCCCTACCTCTGTCACTACCACGACCTCGAGCGGGGAGAGTAGCGGCATCTCCAAGATCAGGAACATCGGATGCACGCGTCCTCACCATCTGTGAGAGAATAGATGAATAAGTTTGAGTACATCATCGATTGCACGATTGAATATAAATAAAGAGAGGTTTCTTAACACTCTATAGCCTCCTGAAGATAAGTACAGACGTCTCTGTACCGATCTGCAAGACTCTACTGGGCCTGCGCGTGACGTGAGACTTACGTGAACCTAGAGCTTTGATACATCGTTGTAACGACCCGAAACCTAACTCAGGTCGCGATGGCGCCCAACTGCGGGGTTAGGCAAGCCAACATAAATTTCACTAAGTGTTCTTCCTTATTATGATTAAATAATTCACCATTTACTGAATTTACAAGTTAAAATATGATATCGAAGGTAATTATCTAGTTTTTAACCAAAACAGTCATAATAAGGCGTGGACCCAAAATTTACATATACGTACGGACCAAAAATCTACACAACTACTATGTGTGTGCCAGGAACTAGTGTCACGGGCATAATAACTGAATATACAAAAGACAATATATACAATTCCACTGTCTGAATGAAATAGACAGGAAAACAACATAGGAAACTTCATGGTGCTGCCAGAGACCGTCAGGAGAAGTAGCTCACCATGAAGTCAAGTCTGCTCTATTCAGTACCTAGCTCTGGTCTGATAACCATATGGACCAGCCTCAGAACCTGTACAGTTAAGTACAGAAGTGTAGCATGCGTACATAAATAAATATGTACTCATTGATTATCCCGTCTAATCTCGAAGAAGTAGTGACGAAAGGTCGACTTGACACTCAATAAGGTCCAACAGTATAATATATGACAGGATGTAACGAAATACAGTAGACATGTAAGACAGTGAGCAGCAAATACGTTTTAAGTAGAGAAATCCAGGTAACAACTGAAACTAAACAACAATGTACACTTCCCTTTCCCCAAATACCCGTCAAGCCAATACTAATGAAAACATCACCAAATAGTCAAGCGCACACAAGGATAAGACAACCGGACTAAACCATAAATGACTCGATCTTTTAGTTCTCTGTGGCGTACGGCCCGCTCCCATATATACAAGTGCTATCCAAATTCGCCATGGCGTACGGCCTAAACCCATATATGTACGAATACCTTTCAAATCCGCAGTGGCGTATGACCCGATCCCATATATGTATGAATACCTTTCAAATCCGCCGTGGCGTAAGACCCGATCCCATATACATAAGAATACCGCTCAAATACACCGTGGCGTACGACCCGATCCTATATATATACAATTACCTTTAGATCCCAATGCCATGAAATCATCAGAGAAAAACACTACTATGCACAACTTGAGTTTATAACATATATGTCATTACAGGGAAGAATACAAGGCATGATGTGGGCCTAACTACCCGGACATAATAATAATAGCCGCTACGTACGGACTCTCGTCACTTGGTGCGTACGTAGCCCCCAAACAAGTACACATGGCAAATAGAACACCTATGGGGACAATTCCCTTTTACAAGGTTAGAAAGGAGACTCACCTCGTCTCGACTCTACCTCTCGGACCAAGAACGTGCCCGCAACTCCGAACTCTACACCCGAGGACTCGTAATTGAAGTAGAAAAAATCCTTATGATTTTGTCGGAAAATATTGCACCATACTCCTTAAAATTGCAAAATCTCACGCTATATTGCATAAAATAGTCTTTGTATGAATTGTTTTGAAACACTACGTTGCTATTGAAATTCAATAACCTTGTTGAAGCTTTATTTCCGTATAAGCACGTCCCTTAAGTGATTTAGAGATCTCTTTTATCCTAGTGGGTGTGGGACCCACTTAGGAGATGACTAAGCCATAAAACTCTTCTAAAAATGCCACCTTTTTACATGACTTATGAGTCATTTCTTGGCTTGATCAAGACAACATTGGGATTCCATGTTAAGGGCACTTGTCGTATCCATTTTATGATTAAAATTCTCAATTAGCTTAATCACTTAATTAATCTCCAACTAAAAATCCATAATTACCCAATTATCCACATAATTAGGAATTTTCTCAAATTACTTAAAAT
This sequence comes from Nicotiana paniculata, assembly GCA_005239505.1. Classification (NCBI taxonomy): domain Eukaryota; kingdom Viridiplantae; phylum Streptophyta; class Magnoliopsida; order Solanales; family Solanaceae; genus Nicotiana; species Nicotiana paniculata. Next base: position 14,410 of record MDKI01179038.1, on the reverse strand, counting down.
ACTACTAACTTTTAACACACTTTGTAGACCTTACTATTATGGTCATGTGGTACCTTCTATGGAACTAGTCCATAATACCGGGTATTAACACTCGACCCGTATTTTATCCCAAACCGACAACCTTCAACGAAACTCATTTTCTTTAATTCGTGTACCTTGTATCCTTCATGACACTTACTTATCACTTTGTTATAAATAACTTAAATACGTTAACCTCAAGATAATCTCATCCCTGATTCTACGTCAATTAACTGAAGACGAAACTTTTAACGTACGAAAACGCGAGATGTAACATCCTTCCCCCCCTTAGAATCATAACTTAAGAACTTCAAGTTCTTAATTTTTATAGCAATGCACGGGACCGACCTATACTACTTAGAATGACACCAAACTTTGTAGGCAAGTCATAAATCATAAGAAGCTGCTATGGGAAGTCTCGAGGTAGGGCAACGGGGTCCTAATACGCAGAACGACTGGTCGGGTCGTTACACCTATATTATTTGATATATCAGCATTTGATGGGGCAACAGTCGATTCTAACAAAGAAAAGAATGTTACTGACTATCGATTCTATCCTCCGAAGCATAGATACATGAAACACTGGGTGCACGGTTGATAAACTCGGTGGCAAGGCAAGTCTGTAGGCCACCTCTCCTACCTTGTCCAGAATCTCAAATGGACCAATATACCTAGGGCTCAACTTGCCCTCCTTTCCGAACCTCATCACGCCTTCATGGGCGACACCCAAAGAAATACCCGGTCTCCTATCATGAATGCCAAATCACGAACTCTGTGATCCGCATAACTCTTCTGCCTGGACTGAGCTGTACGAAGTCTATTCTGGATAACCTTCACCTTGTCCAAGGTATCCTGGACTAACTTTGAACAACCTAGCCTCTCCCGGCTCGAACCACCCGACTAGCGACCGACACCGCCTACCATACAACACCTCATATGGATCCATCTGAATGCTCGACTGATAGCTGTTGTTGTAGGCAAACTCAGCTAAAGGAAAAAACTGGTCCCATGAACCTCTAAAATCAATGACACACGCTCACAACATATCCTCCAAGATCTGAATAGTACGCTCGGATCCGTCCTCTGAGGATGCTATTATGCTCAACTCAACCTGTGTGCCCAACTCACGTTGAAATACTCTCCAGAAATGGGAGGTAAACTGAGAAACTCGGTCAGATATAATGGACACGAGCACACCATGCAGGTGAACAATCTCCCTCATGTAGATTTTTTCCAACTTCTCAGATGAATACAAAATTGATACGGGAATGAAGTGTGCTGACTTGGTCAGCCTATCCACAATGACCCAGACCGCATCAAACATCCTCCGAGTTCGTGGGAGTCCAACTACGAAATCCATGGTGATACGCTCCCACTTTCACTCGGGAAGCTCAATCTGCTGCATCAAACCACCGGGTCTCTGGTGCTCGTACTTAACCTGCTGACAGTTCAAGCACCGAGCTACATATGCTACAATATCCTTCTTCATCCTCCACCACCAATAATGCTGCCGCAAATCCTGGTACATCTTTGCAGCGCCCAGATGAATGGAATACCGAGAACTATGGGCCTCCTGCAATATCACCTCATGAATACCATCAACATCAGGCACACAAATACGTCCCTGCATCCTCAAGACTCCCTCATTATCAACTGTGACCTGCTTGGCACATTCATGCCGAACCGTATCTCTAGGAACACATAAATGACGATCATCATACTACCTGTCCCGAATACGATCATACAATGAAGAACGGGCCACAGTATGGGACAAAACACTACCAGTCTCAGAAACCTCCAATCTCATGAACCGGTTGGCCAAAGCCTGAACGTCTAAAGCAAGCGTTCGCTCTCCGACTGGTATATAAGCAAGACTGCCCATATTGGTTGACTTCTGGCTCAAAGCATTGGCCACCACATTGGCCTTCCCCGGATGATATAAGCTGGTAATGTCATAGTCCTTCAACATCTCTAACCATCTTCTTTGCCTCATATTCAACTCTTTATGCTTGAACAGATACTGCAAACTCTTATGATCCGTGAACACCTCACATGGCACACCGTACAGGTAATTACTCCAAATCTTCAATGCATGAACAATGGCTGCCAACTCTAAATCATGAACTGGATAATTCTTCTCATGAACCTTCAACTGACGAGAAGCATAAGCTATAATCTTTCCATCCTACATCAACACTGCACCAAGTCCAACCCGTGAAGCATCACAATACACGGTATATGGCCCTAAACCTGTGGGCAAAACTAACATCGGTGCCGTGGTCAAGGCTGTCTTGAGCTTCTGGAAGCTCGCCTCACCCTCATCTGACCACCTAAATGGGGCACTCTTCTGAGTCAACCTGGTCATCTGGGCTGCGATAGATGAAAATCCCTCCACAAACTGGCGATAATAACATGCTAAGCCCAAGAAACTCCGAATCTTTGTAGCTGAGGTGGGTCTAGGCCAATCTCTGACTGCTGAAATCCTCTTGGGATCCACCTGAATACCCTCTGCCGACACAACATGACCCAGAAATGCCACCTAAATCAACCTGAACTCACACTTAGAAAACTTGGCATACAACTGACTATCTCTCAGAGTCTGGAGGACGACTCGAAGGTGTTGCTCATTCTCCTCTCAGCTACGAGAGTAAATCAAAATATCATAAATGAAAACAATCACGAACGAGTCCAAATAGGGCTTGAACACTCGTTTCATCAACTCCATAAAAACACGGGGGCATTTGTCAACCCAAATGACATCACCTAGAACTCATAATGCCCATAACGAGTGCGAAAGGCTATCTTAGGGACATCAGACGCTGTAATCCTGAGCTGATGGTAATCAGATCTCAAGTCAATCTTGGAAAACACCGTAGCACCCTGAAGCTGGTCAAATAAATCATCAATCCTTGACAAAGGATATTTATTGTTGATCGTAACCTTGTTCAACTACCGGTAGTCAATACACATCCTCATTGAGCCATATTTCTTCTTAACAAACAACACTGGGGTACCCCGAGGAGAAACACTAGGCCTAATAAAAGCCTTTATCCAACAAATCCTACAACCGATCCTTCAACTCCTTCAGCTCTGGCGGGACCATACGATAAGGCGGAGTAGAAATGGGCTGAGTGCTCGGAGCCAACTCATTACAAAATTCAATATCCCTGTCGGGTGGCATACCCCGCAGGTCAGTAGGGAATACCTCTGTAAACTCACGAACCACGGGCACAGACTCCATAGAAGGAACCTCAACACTAAAATCACGAACGTGGGCCAAATAGGCCAAACAACCCTTCTCGACCATGTGCCGAGCCTTCATGTATGAAATAACTCTACCAAAAGAATGACTAGAAGCCCCTCTCCACTACAAATGAGGTGCTCCCGGTAAGGCCAAGGTCATTGTCTTGGCATGACAGTCCAGAATAGCATGATATGGAGATAACCAATCCATCCCCAATATAACATCGAAGTCAACCATATCAAGAAGCAAAAGATCTACCTGAGTCTCCAGACCCCCAATAACCACTAAGCATGAACGGTAGACTCGATCTACCACAATAGAATCACCCACCGCGGTAGACACATATACAGAAGTGGCATACTCAGATAAGGGGAAAAATATGAGGACACATAGGATAATGTAGAACCCGGATCAAATAAAATCGAAGCATCTCTGCTGCAAACTGAAACCATACCTGTAATGACTACATCAGAGTCCTCATCCTCAGGCCTGGTAGGAATAACATAGCATCGGGGCGGAGCCCCTCCAACCTGAGCATCTCTGGGTCGACCTATTGTGGGCTGACCTATACCTCTCAAAGCCTGTCCTCCACCTTTAACTTTCTGGCCTCCACCTCTATCACCTCGACCTCCACTCCTAGCTGACTGAGGGGGCGGGGGTGCACCTGGTGTGGGAATCATAGCACGGGAACCCTGATACTGAGAACTACCAGAACCTCGGGGGGAAAACCTGGAAATATTCCCCACACCACCGCAAGTGAAACAAGACCTCAGTTGCTGAGGCTGCTGGCTCTAAAACTGCCACTGTCGACCAGAATAATCTTACTGGAAGCTCTGAAGTGGCGGAGCACTGATAGGAGCTGATGATGCACTGCGGGATACTTGAAGTGCCGATTGGAATGGTCTAGGAGGATGACCTCTGCCAAAAGAATCTCTGCCTCCAGATGAGGCACCACTAAATCGACCAAAATTATGAGGTATCTTGTCAGACCTTTGACCACTGCCCTGCGACAAGACCATCTCAATCCGCTCCACATCGGCTGCATCCTTAAATGAAATATCAGTAGCTGTCTCCTTGGCCATCTGAAGTCTAATGGGCTGAGCTAGAACCTCAATAAACCTCCTCACCCTCTCACGATCAGTGGAAAGTATCATTATAGCATGTCGGGCCAAAAACTGCCTCCGATAGTTCTCTCTCTGAGTGACTGGAAAAAACTTCCCCAAGAATAACTCGGAGAATTGAGCCCAAGACAAAGGTGAAGACCTAGCTAGTCTGGTCAAGCAATAGTCCCTCCACCAAGTCTTGGCGGTACTAGAAAGATGGAATGTAACAAAATCAACCCCATTGGTCTCTACGACGCCCATGTTCCGAAGAACCTCATAGCAACTGTCCAAGTAATCCTGGGGATCCTCTAATGGTGCACCAGTAAAAGTAGTAGGAAATAACTTGGTGAACCGATCTAATCTCCATAGGGCATCAGCAGATAGAGCGGCTCCCTCAACTGGAAGTGCCAAAATACCCGGCTGAGCTACTCCAGCTGTCTGAGGTGTTGGATTCTGGAACTAAGGAGCCAACTGCTCTGGTGTGCGGGTAGTAGGAGTCTGGGTCCCTCCCCTAGCCTGAGAGACGACTGGTGCAGTTGGAAGAAGACCGACCTGAGCGACACTCTCTATGAGTCCCACTAAGCGGACCAGAGCGTCCTGAAGAACCGGGGTGGCAATGAACCCCTCTGGGCCTGAGCTGGTCCAATTGGGACTATTTGGGCGGGAACCTCCTCGGCAAACTCTACCTGAGGATCCTCCATTGGGGTTGCTGCTCTGGGCTGAGCCCTGCCCCTGCCTCTAGCACGACCTCGTCCTCGTCCTCGGCCCCTCGTAGGAGCTGCAACTGGAGTATCGGGCTGCTGATCGGAACCTGGGGAAGCACACGTTCTTGCCATCAGAGAGATAATAGAATAGAAACTCAATTAGTATTTAGAATTCAAATCGAACGACAAAGAAGATTAGACGTGAAGTCATTCCTAACTTTGCGGCCTCTAGGGATAAGTACAGACGTCTCCGTACCAATCCCTCAGACTCTACCAAGCTTGTCCTTGAATTGTGAGACCTAAGAAACCTAGTGCTCTGATACTAACTTGTCACGACACGAAATCCCACCGTCGAGACTGTGATGGCGTCTAACGTTGAACCTGCTAGACAAGCCAACATTAACAGTCATTCTAATATATTCCTTTTGTACTTAGCAATTAACAATGATGTACAAGAATAATTAGAATTAAGGTGCGTAAGAAATGAAATCTAACAGTTTGATTAAATAGTATTACACAAATCGTCTATGATACTTTTTCCCAAAATCTGGTGTCACAATCTTTCACAGACTGTCTAAGATTTACTAAAAATATAAGTCTGAATAAACAAAGAGCTACTGTCTTGGAAATACCTGAAAAGACAGGAAAAGAGAGAAAAAGGAGGTGTGTTAGGGCCTGCGGACTCCTGCAGGACTACCTCGGTGTCGCCTGTGGAATGAAGGATACTCCCTCGCTCAATGCCCACCGGGTCCGGTACCGTAATCTACACAACATAAAGAAGTACAGGTTTAGCATCAGTACAACCGACCCCATATATTGAGTAAGTGCCGAGCCTAACCTTGGAGAAGTAGTGACAAGGCTAGTATACGACAAATAACAAATACCTGTGCAGTTAAATAATATAATAAAGTAGTAACGACCAGAAATAAATAGTTAAGCACAAATATGGAGATAACATGCTGGGGAAAAGGGGCAGCAAATCACTGAAATAACGGAACGAGGTAACAACTGAAGTAATTAAATAACAACAAGAATTAACAACTCTGAACAAACAAGTAAACGAAAACGGCACGGCATGTCCCCATCGTGCATAAATATCAGTAACATGGCACGGAATGTCCCCTCGTGCATAAATAAACAGCATCGCGGCACGGAATGTCCCCTCATGCATAAATAAATAACCACACGACACGGAATGTCCCCTCGTGCATGAATAAATAACAATACGGCACAGAATATCCCCTTGTGCATAAATAAATAACAACACGGCACAAAATGTCCCCTCGTGCATAATAAATAACAACTCGGCACGGAATGTCCCCTCGTGAATAATAAATAATAACTCGGTATGGAATTTCCCCTCGTGCATAATAAACATAAAAGCAACAATTTGACAAGAAATCAACAATAAGAAACCTTAAATGCACAGAAATGCTCAACAAGAATACTACCGTCCCGGCAAGGGACACAACTATAACCAGTCCTGCACAGGTGTATAACTCCACAAAATATTCCACAAACGATCACCTACTTCACAGTAAACACAACTAAGAATCTCCACCAAAATGATAAACCACTAGTTGAGATTTAATCCATAAACAACAATTATCCATGTAAAACAAAGAATTCATAATATTCGACTCACGGTCATGCTTGACAACAACATATAGGTACTCGTCACCTCACCTATACATTGAACATGGTATAAGCACGTAGCAATTAAGACGCGATACCTATTCCCTCAAGCTAAGGCTAGGTCAAACACTTACCTCGACTCCAAGAATCCAAATCCAAATTGCTTAACAATTCAGTTCCAAAGCTTATTATAAAATTCCCAACATTCTTCCCAAAATTCCAAAAATCGACCCCGGGCCCACTTGGTCAAAACATGAGGTTCGGACCCAAACCCGATCATCCGTTCTCCCCGAGCCCGAATATATAATTTGTTTTGAAATCCGACCCCAAAACGAGGTCAAATTCCCAAATAATCAAGAAAAAACTAACTCTACCCAAAACCCCAACTTTCTACCTTAAATTCCATGTTTTTAGGCCTAAAATCTAATGGGTATTAATGAAAATGGAAGAAAACAAGGTTAGAATTACTTACCTAAGAGGTTATGGTGGAAGAGCTCTTCAAAAATCGTCTATGGGGGTTGGAGAAGAAGAGGGTTGTGAAAAACTGGCAATATTCCCGTATGTATTCTGTTTTGCACTTTAAAAAAAATGACTGGGCGATTTTGTCCTATGCGATCGCATAGTAGAACTGGGCTTGAGCTTCGCAATCGCAGGTCAAGAGGTGCGACCGCACAGAATAATCCCATTTCCCGTAATCTCATACCATAAACCATAACTTCCAACTCTTTAACACACATGGCATTTTGTGCCCACATCTTTCCATCTCACTTTGCACGACGAAATCCACGTGCCATGCGGTACATAATATCCGTGTCAATTGCAAATTAAGATGTTCGAGAGATTTCAATTATATATCATAAAGTAAATGTACAATTCTAGACCAAGTAGGAAATCAGCGAGAAAGATGAGTTTTGTTTTAGAAATCATTTAAGTGAGAAAAGTAACATTTTCAAATAAAATTCAACATCAAATAGCTATTGCATTTAATATAGAATTTATTAAATTAATACACTTCATTTATAAGAAAAATAAAAATCTCATACGGGTTAAGAAGATTAAGCTGGGGAAGCAATTGAAATAAAAAACAACGATTATTAGAAATAGTAGATATTGAAATATACGACGAGTTCTAACTTAAAGTCACACAAGGTAGCATGATATTAGTTCTTTCATTTTACAACACTATATTACTAACGACCCGGCGGGGCAGGAGGTAATGACTCGACGTAGTAAATTCACTTTAAAAATCAATTCACCAGAATAGTAGCATTAGGAAAAGAGCTCAGGAAATGATGGCAAACCAGTAATGTCAATTATAATGACCAAATCCTCAAAAGACAGTGAAAACTGGAGAATACAAATTCTCATAATCTCGTAAGAAGGCACTGTATCCAATACAATAAAATAGGGGATACCAAATACACAAATATGTTGCGGCGTGCAGCCCGATCCCACCATATAATCTCAGTATCATCATTCACCCTTATTCCACCATATCAATCCACCCTTATTTCACCTGTTGCAACGTGCAACCCGATCCCATCGTACAATAAACATCAATATCATAACAATAAACATAATATGTTGCGACGTGCAACCCGATCCCACTATATAATATCAATATCATAACTCACCCTTATTTCACCACTATAATCCACCCTTATTTCACCTGTTGCAGCGTGCAACCCGATCCCACCATACAATAAAATATCACAATATAAATATCCTCCCTTATTCCACCACCTCCTTTATTTCATATGTTGCAGCGTGCAACCCGATCACCCGTATAACAATATAAATCAACAACAACCATTCAACAACTCATTTACAAGATTTTCTATAACCAAGAGTATGAGTAACGACAACAAGAGAACCTCATAAAATTCAAAGGAATACAAAAACAAGACAACAAAACATGTAAGGCACATGATAACTACGTAGGTAATCACCACAACTTGGACACATAGCATATATGCAGTCATAGAAGAGCTCAACAATTAAGATGTAACAAGACAATAATGAAGGCAATGAATATAACCAGGGCATACAAGGACCAAATAACAAATAAGAGGTAAATAAGGGCTAACCACATCATATATAGCATGTAAGAGTAGTCTAACGACGATATACCACGTGTTACGATAATTTAATCAAAAGCATAGAAAAAGGCTAGACAATCTAAACCGGTCAATACCACATATAGGCTCTGTACCCACTTGTCACCTTGCGTACACATCTTTTACACAACAAGATACAATTAAATTAATTTCTAAGGGGTGGTTTCCCCTACACAAAGTTAGACAAGATACATACCTCAAAGAAGACAATTTTGTACTCTAAAATGAACTTCTCAGGTGCAATGACCTCCGGATGGCTCAAATCTAACCACAATAACTTCAAAGTAGAAATAAAGTTCGTAAGAAACTATTCCGAATTATTAAGTCTCAATCTTTATCAAAATCTAAAAATCGATCCCAAAAGTCAACCCCGGGCCAGCACCTCAGAACCCGACAAAATTTACAAAACCCGAACACCATTCCGATACGAGTTCAACCATACTAAGATTATAAAATTCCAATACCATTTCGTCCCTCAAATCATGAATTTTTATTTTTTCTTCAAAAACCAATATTTTTCTAAACTCAAACCACAAATTAAATGATAAAAATAATGACAAAATCAAGGAATATATTAAATTCTAGGTGAAGAAAACTTACCCAATCGTTTTGCTTGAAAAAACCACAAATAATCGCTCAAAACGGAGCTCTGCAAGTCAAAATATGATAAAAATGGCCTCACCCTCGATTTGGAAAACTTATATTATGCCCAGGTCTAAAAGAATTGTGAACGCGGAGAAAGGGCCGCGTTCGCGAGGAAGAAAAACTAAGGCTTCCAAGAAGTGCTTCGCGAACACGAAGACACGCTCGCGAATGCGGAGAAGAAAAGACGAGAACCTATGCGAACGCGTAGGCAAACACGCTGACGCGAAGAGTAACGACAACCAGTGCTCAGGGACTAGTTTCTAGTACGCGAATGCGGAATGGAGGACGCAAACGCGATGAAGGAAATGTGCAGAGCTACACAATCGCGAGGCATACTACACGAACGCGAAGAAGGAAATTGTGGCGGTCAGCAGAGACACTTCGCGAACGCGAAAGAAGCTTCGCGATCGCAAAGAAGAACACCAGAAAACAAAGACAACAGTTCAAAAATATGAGAAATTGACCCGTAGCTCATTCGGAACACTCCAGAGGCCCCGGGGACCCCGTCTAAACACACGAACAAGTTCTGTTTTCGGTCGGAAATTTCGGCCGGTATTGTTAAAAGATGTTTGACCGTTTGACCTCATAAATACCGACCAAAATCAGTAAAGTCATTGGGAGTATACAATTGTGAGTCAAGGTTATTGGGTGCTCGATCACCCAAATTTAATGTGTAGATCCTCCCCTGACTAGCGCAGAGTATGAGAGTTAACCGACTAATTATCAATGCGAATTCTAACATAGAATTACTAAATATGTTAAAATAAATTTACATATTTAGAAAGTATGTAAAAAAAGTATTATAAATTATAATTATTAGTAATTCAAAAATACTTAAAAAGTATTTGCAAAAAGATGATAAAAGGAATTTCTTTGACTTTTCAAATATCAACTGAGTCACATAAAGTTAAAAAGAGGTAAAAATTGCATGGGGCACCCTATTTAGGTACCCCTCTTTAACCTGTACCCGCTTTATTTTTATGTTTGCACCGGTACCCATGTTTTGTTAAAAGCCTTTCGAAAAGATAATTTTACCATTTTACAAGCAGTCAAGTCTACTTTTTCTTCAAGTAAACCCCATTCCTCTACTTCCATTCCTATACTTTGCACAAATACTCTCTTTCTCTCCCTCTCCCGTTCTTCGCTTTTACGATCGTCATTGTTTGTTTATATTCATCGCTTCAACTGTTTATTCGCCAACAATATTACGTATAATCGCAGGTACATTACAATACCTTTACGTTCTGTGAATTATTATTTTATTTTTTTTGTGATAGTCATGTTCTATATATATATATATATTTTTTTTTTTTTTTTTTTTTTTTTTTTTTTGAACGTGTGTGTCTGTTTTGTATTTTGTAACTGGTGAACTTCAACTTGTTTTTGTTTAGGAGCTGATGTTTTTTGTTTTGTTATGGTGAACTTCAGCATATTTGGGCACTTAAGCTTTTGTTTTGTACTTCAGCTTGTTTTTGTTTTGGAGCTGAAGTTTGTGCTTTGTTTTGGTGAAACTTCAGCATATAGAGAGCTGGAGTTTTGTGTTTTGTACTTCAGCTTGTTTTTGTTTTGGAGCTGAAGTTTGTGCTTTGTTTTGCTGAAACTTCTGTATATAGAGAGCTGAAGTTTTGTACTTCAGCTTGTTTTGCTGAAACTTCAGCATATAGAGAGCTGAAGTTTTGTTTTGTGTACTTCAGCCTATTTTTGTTTTGGAGCTGAAGTTTGTGCTTTGTTTTGCTGAAACTTCTGTATATAGAGAGCTGAAGTTTTGTACTTCAGCTTGTTTTGCTGAAACTTCAGCATATAGAGAGCTGAAGTTTTGTGTTTTGTTTTTGGTGACCCTTCAACATATTGGGAGCTGAAGCTTTTTGTTTTATATTTGCTGATTTTGTCTTCTTTGATATGATGTTTTTAACTGATATCTTTTACTTTCTTTCAACAGATGGCTTTTTCAAATCCTCCAACAGCTAAAGCATCTAAAAACCGTACATAATCAAAAGCTCCTTCAATCTGTATTGTTCCTCCTACAAGAGCAGGGGAAAGGTATTTTGAGTTTCGAGATTGGTTTAACTGTCGTGCTTACTGGAAGGGTAACCACGATTTGAAGAGTTTGATCAAATCTTTCTTGACTCCTGCACAAGAAGAAAAGTTAACTAATGGTACTTTTCGATACATTTTGGCTATGGAGAACTTGAAATGCAGCATGAAGTTGGTTCATTGCTTGTGCCTTTCTCGTATATTCACCAATAATCGAGACTCCATTAGTTTCAAGATTTTTGGGCATAATGTATCGTTCACCTTTGAGGACTTTCACATTATGTGCGGTTTGAGGATCACCGCACATAATGTTGAAAAATTATCTAAACGCGAGAGCACGATCTTGAAGAGATATTTTGGTAAGTCCAAGGGTGTGACCTTGAAGGACATTCGAGATTTTATGTCTCGTAATGAAATTCAGAAGGACGATGCAAATTTCAACCATGTATGCGATAACGATGAAGACGCAGTTAAACTGATGGAAATTCTTCTTGTGGAGTCTGTTATATTTGGTAAAAAGAATGAATCGACGGTACTAGAGGATTATGCAGCGATTGTTGAAGACGATAATGCTTGTGCTGCTTATCCTTGGGGTAAGAGAAGCTCATTACTTGAATGAAACATGCATTGGATAACCAATCCAACGAACATTCAACAGAGTATACTATTGGTGGATTTCCATATCCATTGTGTGTTTGGTTTTATGAGTATACTTAGTAGTTAATGCGGTTCCTTCAACTAGTGAATCGCCACGTAGTCGGAGTCGATCAAAAGAAACCCGTCGAACTTCACTTGCTGAATCACCTCGTACCCAGAGTCGTTCTAACCGTTCTACAACGGTGTTTGACGATGAATTAGTCAATAGAATATGTTCTGTAAGTTTTTGTGCTGAATTTTTAGTTTTATTTTTGTGTGTTTTTTGTAAAACTACATCATGTTTTAAGCTGATGTTTTGTTCCGTTTGTGCTTAACTTCAACATTTTAGTATCTAAAGTTTTGTTCTGTTTTTCCTGAACTTCAGCAGTCAAGTAACTTAAATTTTTGTTCTTTTTGTGATGAACTTCAGCATTCTCAGCTGAAGTTTTTGTTCTCTTTCTCATGAACTTCAGCATTCTAGTAGCTGAAGTTTTTGTTCTTTTTGTGATGAACTTCAGCTTTCTAGTAGCTGAAGTTTTGTTATGTTTTTCTTCAACTTCAGTACTCTTGTAGCTGAATTTAATGTTCTTTTTGTGATGAACTTCAGCATTCTAGTAGCTGAAGTCTTGTTCTGTTTTTCTTGAACTTCAGTACTCTTGTAGCTGAAGTTTTTGTTCTCTTTTGATGAACTTCAGCATTCTAGTAGCTGAAGTTTTGTTCTATTTTTCCTGAACTTCAGCATTCTAGTAGCTTTAGTTTTTGTTCTGTTGTTCTTAACTTCAGCATTCTAGTAGCTGGAGTTTTTGTTCTCTTTGTCATGAACTTCAGCATACTAGTAGCTGAAGTTTTTGTTCTCTTTTTGATGAACTTCAGCATTCTAGTAGCTGGAGTTTTTGTTCTCTTTGTCATGAACTTCAGCATACTAGTAGCTGAAGTTTTTGTTCTGTTTTTGATGAACTTCAGAATTCTAGTAGCTGAAGTTTTGTTCTGTTCTTGAACTTCAGTACTCTTGTAGCTGAAGTTTTTGTTCTCTTTTTGATGAACTTCAGCATTCTAGTAGCTGGAGTTTTTGTTCTCTTTGTCATGAACTTCAGCATTCTTTGTAGCTTAAGTCTTGTTCTATTTTTGATGAACTTCAGCATTCTAGTAGCTGGAGTTTTGTTCTGTTTTTCTTGAACTTCAATACTCTTGTAGCTGAAGTTAATGTTCTTTATGTGATGAACTTCAGCATTCTAGTAGCTGAAGTTTTTGTTCTCTTTGTGATGAACCTCAGCATGCTAGTAGCTGAAGTATAGTAGTAGCTTAAGTTTTGTTTCTTATGTACCTGAAGTTTTGTTTTGTGTCTCTATACTAGAGGGTAACGAATGAGGTTACAAGGCAAGCAGATGAAAAAGAAAATTAATTGCAAAAGAAGTTGTTGCTCAGTTTAAAGAGGATGAGCGATCAGCTATCGTTGATGAAGTTTTTGGAAAAGTCAAGGTAAGCTAATTTATAGAGAAGCCTTTTTTTCTGTGCTAATGTTATTTTAGATTAATCATTGTTAGTAATTTTTTTCTAGGAGTATTTTGATGAGAAGTTTCAAGAGTTATTCAACATTGTCGAGAAATCAAATGGAGCAGATAAGTCTAGACAATATGATTACTCATTTGAGAATCTATCGGATATGAATGCTGATCTTGATGAAGCGCATCAATATGTTACTCCTGTGAGAGTGGACGTTGAAGGAGATCAACGTGTTGAACAATAATTTAACAACGAAAATTCCAGCGTTGATCAACCTAGCAAAGATGTAGTTGATGAACATTTATCAACTGTGAATGTTGCAAGCAAGAAAGGTGGTGATTATGAAGGAGATGCATCAAGTGGTGATGGAGATCATGAACCTGTTGGTACTGTACAACGAACATCTAGTGATGCGTGTACCAATATTGAGAGAGGTAATCCGTTTACAGATGCACTTGCTATTTGTGCTGAAATCGCTTTGCTAGGTGAAGCGACACAGGAAATTCATAGTACATGTATAAATTTTTTCTATATATATATATAGGTCATTTATATGTCTCCACTCTTTATGAAAATGCAGTGGAAGTTGATATAACTGAAAAACTCTCTGAAGATGGAGTTGATAAAATTCTTTCAGAGAATACTCAAATACTCATTGGCGTTGCTGCACAATTGAATGAAGCTGGAGCTGTTGATATCAACAAAAGCGTGCAAGAAACCACAGTGCAAGACAAATGTCAAGGTATTCTATAGATCATGAATTTATTAAAT
>ML336520.1:0-11220 GCA_005239505.1 Nicotiana paniculata | reverse complement strand
TCTAGAACTAATAAACTATGAAATTAAAGGAAGAGAAGAGAAGAAAAACTAGGTAGACGCCTCATTCGAGCGTGGTGTGTGTTCCTCCACGTCCAATCCCCTTCAAAGTTGTGTTTTTGGATCTATTTATATGTTTTGGGACAAACCCTAAACGTGTAGGATACTTATAGTCAAATCGGGAAACACTTAAAACCTTCAAAACTCGGATTGATCCGGACCAGGGACCAGGCTTTATGTCCCAAACTCCCGGATAAAGCCTGGCCCGGCTTGGAGTTAGGGATAAAATGCCCCTCAAACGCCTAGTCCTACCAGGATTTATAGCCCAAACGCCCAGTTATAGCCTGGTATGACCAGGCTTTACAGCTCAAACGCTCAGCTATAGCCCGGTTTACTCCATTTTGACTCTTGAGCGTATTTTTGACGTTTATGCATCCATTTAGCCCGCCTTCTATCTCCAATTCACCTACACATGAAATTGACTCCATTATGAACATACGACGTGTATTTTTATCATTAACGCACATAAAATGTAAGGCACATAATGCTTTAAACTATGAATTATAGCCACACATCAATATGTGATGGTGCTAGTTGATGATTTTCAAGGTTCACTTGGACCTTATTCCTGGCATCTAAGGATGAAGCATTTGATATGTTCACCTCATTTGTCAAGAAAACTCAAAATCAATTAGAACATCAACTAGCATCAATAAGATCTGACCATGGTACTGAATTTGAGAATGTTAAGTTTGCTGAGTTCTGTGATGAACATGGTGTTAATCATAACTTTTCTGCTCCTAGAACCCCACATCACATCGGGGTTGTTGAAAGGACAAACAGAACTCTTGAAGACATGGCAAGAACCATGCTTCTATCTAGAAAACTACCTCACAGCTTCTGGGCTGAAGCAATAAACACTGCTTGTTACATAATCAATAGATGCATGACCAGACCTCTGGTAGAGAAAACTCCCTATGAATTACTTAAAGGGAGAAGACCAACATATCCCACTTTAGGGATTTTGGATGCAAGTGTTTTGTACATAATAATGGAAAATATTCCCTAGGAAAATTTGACCCCAGAAGTGATGAGGGAGTATACTTGGGATATTCATCACATAACAAAGCTTATAAAGTGTATAATAAAAGAACTATGTGTGTAGAAGAAAGTATACATGTTGTCTTTAATGAAACTAACATTCTTGCTGAGAGACAGGAACCTGAAGATGAGGAGCTTAGACTGGTAAGAAGCAGTGATCACATTGAAGCAAGCATGGAAGGTGGAACAGGTGATGGACCAGGTTCAACTACCCCAAGCATCATGATAGGGGGAATTCAACATATGCAACCTGGACCTGATCCTGCTTCACAGCAACAAGACACCATGGAATCATCTAGGAATGAACAACTGGTACTTAAACCACACATATATCAGAGTTCTCACCCTCTTGATAACATCATAACAGATTTGGCATCCAGAATCAAAACAAGATCATCCTTGAAAAATTTGTGTGCGTTTGATGCCTTTCTATCCATGATCGAACCAAAGAACATTGGGGAAGACCTACAAGATACTTATTGGGTAAATACCATTCAAGAAGAGCTGAATCAGTTTGAAATAAGTCAAGTATGGCACTTGGTACTCAGGCCACTAGATAGATCAGTAATTGGCACCAAGTGGGTCTTCAGGAACAAGCTCGATGAGGATGTAACTGTTACAAGGAATAAGGAAAGATTAGATGTTCAAGGGTATACTCAAGAAAAAGGAATTGACTATGATGAGACCTTTGCCCCTGTGGCAAGACTGGAGGCAATCAGACTTCTTATAGCATTTGATGCACACATGGAATTCACTCTTCATCGGATGGATGTTAAGAGTGCCTTTCTCAATGGCTATCTGAAGGAAGATGTATTTGTCAAGTAGCCTCCAGGTTTTGAAAGCAACGAGTCACCTGACCACGTATACAAACTCGACAAGGCTTTATATGGTCTCAAACATGCACTAAGAGCATGGTACGAACGATTATCAAAATTGCTGCTAGAACATGGGTACAAACGAGGCAAAATTGGTAGTACCTTGTTCTTAAGGGAAAAGGGTAAGGATCTCCTGGTTGTGCAAATATATGTGGATGATATTATATTTGGGGCGACTTCTGAAAAATTGAGCAAGGAATTTGCTATGCTAATGGGAAGTGAGTTTGAGATGAGTATGATGGGTGAGGTAAACTTTTTCTTAGGCTTGCAAATTAAGCAAAACCCAAATGGAACAATGATCCACCAACAAAAGTATGTGAAAGAATCGCTCAAGAAGTTTAAAATGGAAGACTCAAAAGAAATAGACACTCCCATAGCCACAGCGATAAAATTGGATGTGGATCAGAAGCTATATAGAGGAATGATTGGGTCTCTATTATATCTCACTGCCAGCAGACCTGATATTGTGTTCAGCGTGGGATTGTGTGCTAGGTTTCAGGCAAATCAAAAGGAGTCTCACCTCACTACAGTAAATAGAATTTTGAGATATTTGGAAGGCACCACTGATTTATGCCTTTGGTATCCTAAAGGTAGTAATTTCGACCTTGTAGGATATGCTGATGCTGATTATGCAGGATTCCTGGTTGGCAGAAAAATTACTTCAGGTATGGCTCACTTTTTGGGTTCATGCCTTGTGTCTTGGGCTACCAAGAAACAAAATCCAGTAGCCTTGTCTACTGCTGAGGCTGAATATGTGGTGGTAGCCTCATGTTGTGCCCAGTTGTTATGGATCAAACAATAACTCATGGACTTCGGTATTGATGTGGGATGCATTCCTATTTTTTGTGATAATAGTAGTGCTATTAGTATGACGAAGAACCCGGTTCATCACAAAAGGACTAAGCTCATAGATGTAAGGCACCATTTCCTAAGGGATAACTATGAAAAAGGAATGATCTCAATCGAATTTTGTGCTACTGATAATCAAATTGCTGATATATTCACAAAAGCACTTAGTAGGGAGCATTTTGAGAGAAATAGGCTGGAATTAGGGATGATTAAGATCACCTGATTGAATATATATATATATATATATAAATGAAATTGTTTGTGGCTAGAAAAGTTTAATTAGGTACTTAATCAGATCAATAATTGCTCAGCATCATGTCTTTATTGCCATACTCTTGTGCCATGTATTAATATTATTTCCTGGATACTAATAATGTTTATCTATCTTTGTAAATTGAGGCAATTTAAAGATTTCTAACAGGATAAACCTGATTCATCAATGCTGATTCATCTGTCTGACAAGGTACTTACTCTTCTCCATATATTAATTCAGTTACAGTCACACATGAGCAGGATTCTATCTATATTTGGTTCATTCCAAAGTCTCTGTATTAATCTATAAATGAACCCCTTCCAAGGAGTCACATCAATACTCAATTAGACTAGAAGTAGGGAACTCTCAACCGTCAAATCAATGACACTCCTACAACTATTAGGCTTCCACTTGAATAAATTTTTTACCCGTTGTATAATTAATAGCCATATCTTATAAAAGGCAATCAGTACTCCTCTCTTCATAAAGCTACCTTCAAACCAAGTTCAACTCATACCACACAACTGAAAACTTACAACTAGTCCTTTCTTCCTAACAATACATAAAACTTTCTTCACCACCACGAGCTTCTTCGTCAATTCCTCACCTAATCGTGATTACGATGGAGGACACTATGAATCTGTCTCCAATTCTCCATCTGTTTACAGTTCTGAATCACCAGAAATTACATCAACCCCTGAAAATACACCCATTCCTGAACCCACTCCAAACCCTACTCCTGCCCCCAAGAATCGTCATGTTAAAGTTCTTGCCCGGAAATCTGTAGCTTCTGGGGCTAGGGAAGAATTCTTGGAGGATCTTATTAAAGAAGACAAAGGTACTAAGTCAAATTTGTCCAGTGAATGCTTTAAATCAGCTAATGAGGAAGACGCACCTGGTTCAACCAGTTCTAAAAAAGGTAATCTTGAAATCGATTCTGAATTTACTTCTGCTAATAAAAGATTCGTGTTGGTTGGGTCTGTTATTGATGTTGAAGTACCTGGAAGGAAGAAGGGTGGTAGAAAATAAATAGTTCTTGGGAGAGAGGGAAAATAAGATGTGAGGGGATTTGGGGAGGATGGTACCACGCTGGTTATCTGTGGTCCCATTCCTGAAATTATTGGAGAAAACGTCACTGATTTAGGGGGAAACATAGTTTAGGAAACTGCAGCAGGTCTTGCAAGTCTGAAGAAAGGAACATATGAACCTGGTTCATCTAGGGAAGAAACATTGGCTGAAAGGCTGAAGAAACTGGGGGAGTCCTATAACCCCAAGAGAAGAAGGAGTTAGAAGCCCAAGAAGGCAACTCACCCAGTTCCTTCAAAGAAAAGAAAAATTTCTGAAGTTGTTGATGTTTCTGCTCCAAAAGTAAGAGCTACTCGTAGCACTGTGAAAGATTAAGAAGAGAAATTAGAAAAGTAAGAGGGAAGCAAAAGGAAACGCAAAATTTGGAGAGCCTGTTGAGGCTATTGAGATTGAACAGACTGCGTTGGACCTGGTCCAACAGGAGGAGGAGCCTGCTCCAAGTGTCGCTGAGACACCAAAACCCACAAAGGCTAAGGCTTCTTCAAAGAAGTCAGCTAGAATGTCCGTCACACCAACAAGATCGGTTAAGAGGACCAGGGCCAAGCCAAAGAAAGTGAAAATTGTTGAGGATGATGATGCAGACTGGAGTGGAGAGGAGGAGAAGGAAATAGGAGAGGTAACTGACAGAGTTACCATGTTTGGAAAAATAACAATACTGAAGGGTAAGTTGGTGAAGGATTTAGAGGAGCCTGGAATGCAATATCTGATGGAAACTCTAGAGGTGCAGGGCTGGAAGGACCTAGTCCTTCGCATGAAAGGCAGGCTGGCAAGAGCTGAGTTGGTAGAATTCATGGGGAATGCCATTTTCAAGGAAGGCAGGGTCACCTCCATGGTCAAAGGAATTGAAGTTTCCTTTGATGTTAAAGAACTGGGTGTTATTCTTAGCATACCAGCTGAAGGCTATGAGGACTACACAAGGCAGAGATGGCCTTGTCTAGATGGGATGGCCTCAGCAATCAACATCACCAGGTTCTTCAGTGATAGTGAGAAAGAGATTGAACCCAGGCCGGTTTACAAGAGTTAAATGAAGCCAGAGACCAAGCTATTCTTTGAGTTCGTCATCAAGTTCCTACTGCCTAGACAAGAAAGAAGGCACATGGCAACTTATATGGATCTTACTTTGATGGAACGCTTGTACAGGGGAAAGCAAATAAATTGGCCGGCTTTCATCATCCAACTCTTTGACAGAGTTGTGAATGGAACCAAAGCACACACAATTCCATATGGCTTCATTCTGACAGCAGTGCTTGCACATTTTGGGGTTCCAGTAAAGAAGGCTGAGATGGCTACTGCCAAAGACTATTTTGGGAAGGAAACTTTGCTTACATGTGACTACAATGTCAATGTTCCCGTGGATGAACCTGGTTCATCTAGGAAGCAACCAGTCAACAGCAAAGTTAGAACTCTGATGCAGGAAAACGAGATTAAGGATATGGAGATCCTTCATTTGAAGTCTCGTATGATTGAGGTTGAAGCTGAGCGGGATGCTCTTAGGGCTGAATTAGCAAAGGAGAAAGAAAAGAACGAGGGTGTTCTTCAGCAGATGCTTTCTCTCCTACAATACAAGACCACAACCTCCTCTGCACCTTCCCATCCTTAGGCTTTCCATAGCTTCCAAAACCCCTCTTTAGACCAGTTATTCAGTTTCAGTTATTTTTACTCTGTTTTTCGCTCATGGTTGGTTTGTTTTTATTTTTCTGTATGGTGTTGATAATCGTTACTAATCAATGAATTTTGATTCTAGTTATTGACTTGTCTCAATTTCTTAGTTAGCTAACATTTATTGGCTTCTTATGTTGATTAATCATGCTTTGCACCGGCAGTTGCCTCAATGGCCATGAGTAATAATTAATAAATCTGGTAAGTGTATCATTTTGCAAACTTTTCGATGATTCCAAAAGGAGGAAGATATGTGCTGAACTTTTTCAAAACATTTTTTTCAAAGTGATATTTATATTCTAATGAACCCGGAGACTCTATGATTAATGCTTAAAACCATACAAAGTGGTTGAAATGTATACAATATTAAGCACGGAGTTTGTCATCATCAAAAAGGGGGAATTTGTTGAACCATGTCACTGCATAGTTTTGAAGATTGAAAAATGGATGACCAGCTGGACCAGGTCCATCAGAGCACACATCTTGAACTGAATAGATGGCACATGAACCGTATATGCATAGGAGATGTTTGTGAATGTGAAATATCAATGAACCAAGAGATTGTATCCTAATGCGAAAAGGTTGCAAACTGGTGAGTTGATTGAAGTCGAATTCAGCAAGGAAAGTAACAAAACAAAGGAAGTCGAGTTTGGTACGAATTATGTTCACCCAGGTAGAGTTGGACTAGAATTGGATGACAAGCTCAACAACTGACTCTATAAATACTTGATGTATTTCTGCTGGAATTCCACACGCACAAAAGCTGAAGTGCATCAAAATCTAAAAGCAAAGTTCCCAGAGTTATTTTGCTAGCAGAATCATTGTGCGATCTAAAGGCTACAGTTCAACTAGAAGAACCAGTTCCATCTGATTCATTATTGAGCCTAGTTGATTGTAGTAGGAGTTANAGGTCGTGGTTTTTCACATTTTGAGCCAGGTGTTTTCCACGTAAAAATCTCTGTGTTTTTACTTTACTGCTTTTTATTATTTCGGAATAGTAGTAGTTGGAACACCAAGAAGAACCAGGTTCTTCTATTGAGACAGCACTCGAAAATTGGGTACCACTTAAAGTAACCTATCTTCTTGTGTTGTATTGACGTCTAAAACATCAAAGTAACAATGGTTTACCAGGCTCTGGCGGGACTAAGACTAGTGGTGTGTACAAGTACTCCTTGATTTTGTCAAAAGCCTTTTGACAATGCTCGGTCCAACTAGTTGCGGCATCCTTCTTCAGCATTTGGAAAATCGACTCACATATTACTATGGACTGTGCTGTGAAACGGCTGATGTAGTTGATACGTCCCAAGAAACTCATCGCATACTTCTTGCTTTTTGGTGGTGGTAATTCCTAGATGGCTTTAACCTTTGACGGGTCTAACTCTATTCCTCGGCAATTGACGATAAATCCCACTAATTTTTCGGCAGGAACCCCGAATGCACACTTTGCGAGATTTAACTTTAGATTGTACTTCCGTAGCCGGTCAAAAAATTTCCTCAAATCTACTATGTGATATGTAGGCCTCTTGGATTTGATGAGGACGTCTTCAACATATACCTCTATTTCTTTATGTATCATATCATGGAAGATCGTTGTCATAGCCCTCATTTAGGTGGCCCTAGCATTCTTTAGACCGAATAACATCATTTTGTAGCAGTATACTCCCCACAGTGTAATGAAGGTTGTTTTCTCGGTGTCTTCTTCATCCATCCAGATCTGATGGTAACCTGCGAAGCAATCTACAAAGGACTGGAGTTCATGCTTGGCACAATTATCGATAACAATGTGTATGTTTGGTAGCGGGAAATCATCCTTGGGACTTGCTCTGTTTAGATCCCGATAATCAACACAGACTCTAACTTTCCCTTCTTTCTTTGGAACTAGTACAATATTGGCCAACCAAGTTGGATACTCAACTTCTCTGAGGACCTTGGCTTTGATCTGCTTGCTGACTTCCTCCTTGATTTTCAGCTTATGTCTGGCTTGAATTTCCTCATTTTTGCTTCACTGGCAGGCACATTAGATTTGTAGGTAACTTGTGAGCCACTATGGATATGCTCAACCCTGTCATATCATCGTATGACCATGCAAAGATATCCTCATATTCTTTCAGGAACCGAGTGTATTCTTCTTTCTCTGACGGTGACAAATGGATGCTTATACGGGTTCTCTTGACAGTTTCGGAATCTCCCAAGTTGACTAACTCGGTCTCGTCCATGTTGGACTTGGGCTTGTTCTCAAAGTTCTCCACTTCTCTGACAATTTCCTCAGGTATTACGTCCTCATCTTCTATTTCTTCCGAGTCACTGTACTTTTGTTACATTGTCTCATTACATGTCACAGTCGTTGGTTCATCAAGGTAAGAAATAGTAATGCTGTAGGGATAAAGATATGAAAGAAAAAAAAGTAATAATAAAACATCAAGGCATTTAAAATATTAAACAAAATTATTTGAAATAATGTTTTTCAAAACGGAACACTAAAATATTATTTAAAACAAAATGCCAAAGAGGAAATCATTTTCAAAAGTAAACAATGCTATCAGCCTTATTACCCCGAGACTCGTCGGGCCCTTGATGGTTTCACGGTCCAATTCTTGAGCTCCCTTCTCCACTGTTTGGATAGTGAGGCCTTCTTCCTCCTCCTCCTCAACTATTACACAACAATCCATATCATCGTCTTCCAGGAACAAATTCCTCAATGCTGCCCAGGCTTCTTCTTCCTCTGATCTCCATATTATATCGGCATGTTGGAAGGTCTGATTCAGGTGCGGTACGGGTTGCTCAAGAGGATAGTATGGACCACGCCATGGTGGCGACCAATTCCGATATTCTTTCCAGGTATACATATATCCGAGCCCGAAGGTTGTGCCATGGTACTTCAGTTGTACTGGTTTGGAGATACCTTGAAGCTTTTTACCAAGCCCCTTACCTAGTTCATACCCTTCCCATGCTAGTATGCTCTCTATTTTTCTACTCCACCATTTATCCTTCTCAATCGCGTTAACACGTTCGATGCGATGCTAGGTTTCTCCACCTAACTTCCTTCTATTTTCTACCACTGGAACAGTCTGACTGGTGTAAATGGGGTTGCTCCCATCACCAGGATGATCACTTCTTGATGGTTCCATTCAAATTTTATCGCTTGGTGCAAAGTAGATGCGACAGCTCCAGCGGCATGTATCAAAGGCCGTCCCAACAGCAGATTGTAGGAGGCAGATATGTCTAATACCTAGAATTCAACATCGAACCAGGTAGGACCCATTTGCAAGCATAGGTTGGTTTCTCCAGTCGTGGCTCTTTGCGACCCATCAACTGCTTTCATATTCATAGATCCTGCTCGTATTTCATGTAGGCCCTTTCTCAACCTCTTCAGAGTTGTCAGGGGACAGATGTTGAGGTTGGACTCTCCGTCTATCAGAACTATGGCAATGGACTTATCTTCACATTGCACTGTGATGTGCAGTTCCCTGTTGTGGCTTAATCTTTCAGGTGGAAATTCGTCTTCATGGAAGGTGATCTTATGTCTTTCCAACACTTGTCCCACCATATTGGCCATTTCTTTGCTAGTAATGTTGTTGGGAACGTATGCTTCATTTAGTACCTTCATTAGAGCATTCCTGTGTACTTCAGAATTTTACAGCAACGACAAGATGAATATCTGGGCGGGAGTCTTATTCAGATGATCAACAACAGAATACTCCCTTGCTTGTACTTTCCTCCAAAGGTCATCTGGGCCAGTTTCAATGACGGGTTATTTGTTAGAAGCTTGCTTACTGGTCTCTCCCAAATGCTCAGGTGTGTAAATTCTTCCAGTTCTGGTCGTTCCTTGTGCAGCGCCGGAATCTTCCATCTTTGCTTTCCTCTTTCTTCTATCCTGGACAACATAATACCAAGGTACAACGTTGGAACTGAAAGGTGGTGTGGATGTCACCGTCACAGTGAAAGGTGTGGATACTTCTACCTCAAAGGGAGTAGGTGTAGTTGCAGGTGGTGTCACTTCTATTTCTAAGGGAGCCGGTGCGGTTACCTTATCTTTCACTGGCGGCTGTACATGTACCACAATGGGATTGAGCATGACTTTCGGCTTCTTAGGATCATCACCTTCCCGAATAAGTCCGATTGATCCCTCAAGATCCCATTCTTCATCAGTTTCTATTACATTGACTCGTTCACCCCTATGATCTGGGAGGGGATTGTTGCGGACATTGGGTGTGGTTTCTTTCGCATGTATGACCTTGGTATCAATAAGTGTTTGGATCTTATCTTTTAAGGTGCGACATTCATCAATAGTATTCCCTTTCATACCGGAATGGTACGCACACGTCTTGTTTGGGTTGACCCTGTCACGACCCAAACCGATGGGTCGCGACGGGCACCTGATACCTTACTCGACTGAGTACCTACATAACGTATCTTTCTTCTTACATTATCATATACACGTGACATACGGGCCTAATAGACCAACATAATCGTTTACAAACTCAAAACATAGGCCGACAAGGACGTACAATCTTTCACGTACACGACATATGTCTACAACCCTCTAAGAGTACATAAATGTCGTAAAGGTCGGGTAAAAGTCCCGCCATACCAAAAAATACACGTCTAAATGATACTAACCAAACAAGCGGCTCCGAAGCAAATGAAGCGCACTAACATCTTCCACTGAGCTGATAGCCTACTTGGAGGTCTCTCGACCTATCTATCGGGACCTGCGGGCATGAAACACAGCGTCCCCAGGAAAAAGGGACGTCAGTACGAATAATGTACCGAGTATGTAAGGCACATAAATAAGTACATAAGAGACATGGAAGAAATATAGAGTACATGACTCAACCTGTAAGCCTGAATAACTTTGTAAATCATAAATTAATTTTATCATCATGCATATGCGTGTGAATGTCATGTCGTGCATAGGTACATGTTTCATAACATCATCAGTCTCTGAGGGCATCCCGTCATATCATATCAGTCAGTGTGGGAAAAATCATCACCGTATACCAATTGATCAGGTGGTGGTGCATATATAACGCCATAACCTTTCCCATATCCCATATACATACATATATACGCGTATATAACACCATCTGGTCATGGGTCAATGTGCATATGTAAATGCATGAAATGCATATGAAATATGTTAATAATATCTCTCGGTACGTCATAAGGCCATTATGCCTCTGATTAACATGATGAAATCAACTTTACCAACATACGTATTTTCGGGACCCATGAACAGAAGATAATAATAATTCTCATGGGGAATCAAGAATATAGACACCCCTACTATTTCTATGAATAGAGTAATTTATAGAAATTGTGTATTTGCTCGCTTCGTCAGTATAATTTGGACCATGCCAAAAGAAAGAAGGGATAGCCTTAACATACCTGAGCTGATTC
>MDKI01242021.1:0-16076 GCA_005239505.1 Nicotiana paniculata | reverse complement strand
GAGACACCTACCGGTCAAATAAAACAGTATAATCATAGGTACAACGGAAATGATATATAATTATCTAAAGACTACACGAAGAGAACATTAATGCTACAATTCACCGTAAGAGAGAAAGAACAGCAAGCAACAACGAGAAAATGATAAATGATGATACGTAATTACGGCAAAAATCACAATCCAAATCCCAAGGTCACAACACAGTAAGGGAAAACAAATCAATAACTCGTAACCTACAACGATGCTCACATAAGGTCTTACTCAACTTTTTCCACAATCTTACCAAATCTCGGACAACCACAACTCCCGAAACCCCAACATCTGCAATCTAACACTTGTCATCCTGTGCCCCATCAGTCTCTCAGTCATATTGACAACTAACTGGCTAACTAGGGCAAATCTCACATATACGATGGATAAACGAGGGTGTACCTCCACCCTTAGCAAATTAGGAGGAATTCACCTCTAATATGAGTGTTCAACTATGTGTATGCTTGTGCAAGTGTTTTAACAAGAATTCTACCGACTAGTAACATAAAAAGGAGAATGAACTGCACGTACGATGGTTCCTCACAACTCCCAAGCGATAGGGCTCATACAAGTAAGTAACCCACAATCACAATATTAAACAACATAGGAATGCCTCCACGGGCCATCACAACTCTTTACAACTAACCCCTGACATAGCCCACCTTATTCTGCCACGTGTACAAATAACAATATAATAAGTCCCACCTAATTCCGCCACACATGCAACATAATGTTCCCACCTTATTCCGCCACATGGGCAACCCACATATAAGCATATAGACATATCCTGCCTTATTACACCGCATGTGCAATACATCAATATCAACAATAGCACGGCAGAAACCTCGTGCTTCGCAATGCCAACACTAGCACGGCAGAAATTTCGTGCATCACAATACCAACACTAGCACGGCAAAAATCTCATGCATTACACTATTAAAAGCACAACACAACAAATGACAATGTTTACAAGAACAACACAAGGAAAACAACTCAGGTGTCTCCGTTCACCAAGAGACGGTACAACTAGTTTACGAGGAGTAACCATAACAGAGAATACTAAGCGTAATAAGAACAACTCAACAAGGGAGAATAATATGAACCAACAATTTCATACTACGTAGTTCAAAAACAAGGAATGTTAAAATGAATCAAAGAATTTCAAATAAGGAATTATCAACTAAACATAGGATGTCTAACTTCTTTTACGGTTGGGCAAGATACGAAGAATATACAATGTTTTCAAGTAAGGATGAGTCGAAGAAAGATAACTGTAACCTCTATTAAGACCAATTAATTACGTGAGAGATCCTAATGATTTCCGAATAGAGACAAACAGTTATGGAGGTAACGCGACTATTGAGGGGTCAGGATTTTCAGTTAAACAAAGCAAGAGTCAATTACGCAACAAGAATAAATCAAAAGGGCAATTAATTTCCAAGTAAACACATGTAGAGGTGAAACTAATAACAGGGAAATCAATCATATCAAAACAACTTCATACTCAGTAGTTACAAGGAGCTAAGAACCTAATAAGGGCAAATTTCCACAAGTAAATCCGAGCACACACTCTTCACCTCACGTACAAGGAATACAATCAACAGAAAAGACTCAAATCCTAAGGGGAAGTCCCCCACACAAGGTTAGGCAAGATACTTACCTCGAACCGGCCCAAAATCAACTAAAAACCACGTTCTCGCCACGAGTATCCGACTCCAAATGGCCTAAAATCTATACAATTCAATTACATATCGTAAATAACATCTCAAGCAATTGATTCTACTATTTAATTCAAGCTAAGGCGCAAAATTAGGTAAATGACCAAAACGCCCCTCGGACCCGCGTCTCGGAATCGGGTAAAAGTTTTATTCCCCAGACACCCATTCACTCATGAGCTCACTCAACCAAAAACAATCGAAATCCAATGCCAAAAACCCCATAAATTTTAAGAATTTCGGGTTGGAAAAATCTCACCCTTTCCTATGGGTTTTCCCCCATTTTTGATAATTAAATTAAAGAAAACAACGAGAATTAATGGTCTAACAATGAATTAGGATTAGAAAATTTTACCTATGATCCTCCTCTTCAAAACCCACAGAAAATCGCCAATTCCCGAGCCCTTACACGATTTTTAGAATTATGAAATAAACTCTCTGATTTTGGAATAAATCACACAGGAATCTCGCACCTGCGGTGGCGCACATGTGGAAACCAGGTCGCACCTGCGACCACTGGCCCAAGACTCCACTATCACACCTGCGATCAAGGCCACTCCTGCGAGGCCACACCTGCGGAAAAACCTTCGCAGGTGCGAAGACACCAGAAGAGGTCTGGTTCAGCAGTTGCCAAGGCCCCAATCTCACCCGATAAGCACCCGAAACAACCCCGAGGCCCCTGGGACCTCAACAAAAACCACCAACCAACCTTAGCACCTTATTTGAACTAGGTCGAGCCTTAAAAACACGTCTCGTAACATCAAAAACATCGATTACGCCTAGATTTAAACCTAGGAACTTAGAAAAATTCTAGAATTCACATCCGACGCCGCAACACGCTAAACTCATCCGAATGACCTCAAATTTTGCAGACAAGTCCACAATGACATAATGGAGCTGCTCCAACTTCCGGAATTCCATTCCGACCCTCGGATCAAAAACTCACTATCGGACTTGAACTTCAAAAATTCAAACTTCGGCATTTCAAGCCTAAATGAGCTACGGACTTTCAAAAAGCATTCCGAACATGCACCTAAGTCCAAAATCACCATACGAAGCTGTTGAGATCGACCACGACCCATTCCGAGGTCGTTACCCAAAAGTCCAATTCTGGTCAACTTTTCACCGTTCAAACTACCAAAACAAGGTTCCTTCTTCCAATTTGACTATGAACCATCCGAAAACCGAATTCCACCATGCACGCAAGTCGATACTCATATTTCGAAGTTGTTAGAGACCTTATGCCGCTGAATGGAGCTTAATTTCTCAAAATGACCGATCGGGTTGTTACAACGACCGCGTTTGGGAGGTCGCGATCGCGTGAGAGGGAGGCCTGTGAGCAGTGCGAACGCGCAGAGAGGTCCGCGATCGCGTAGAAGTTGGGGCGCGTGTAAGGCTGAGGGGTTTGAGCTATGCGAACTCTTGTGAGGGGATGCGAACGCGTAGGGTAAGTTTGTTCAGTGCTTCGCAAACACGTGGGGTGTGACATGATCGCACTGAATAAGAAGGACCTGGGTAGAATATATAAATCCCCATTTCCGCGATTTTTAGCCATTTCTCACCATTTTTGAGCGGCTTTGAAGCTTTTTGAGAGGGATTGAAGAGGGAATCTAAGGAAAACACTTGGAGGTAAGATTTTTGAACTCAATACTCGATTCTATGGTGATTTCTAACTAATTATACATGAAATTAGTGGGATTTAAACCCACAAATTGGAGAATTAGGGCTTGTAATTGGAGACCTTTGATTGGGGATTTAAGGGGCCATTTGAGGTCTGTTTTGATGTTCTTGGTATGTATAGACTCGTGGGAGGATGAGGATTCTTGTGATATAATCTTTATCGAATTCCGAGACGTGGGTCCGGGGGTGGGGTTTGGCCAATTTCGGGATTTTTTGTTAATTTTTATAATTTTCGAATGAGTTTTCTTCCCTAGCATATATTGATGGTATTAATCTGGTTTTGGTTAGATTCGGAGCAATTGGGGGCCGATTCGAGAGGCAAGAGAATCACAGATTAGTATTTTGGCTGGTTTGAAGTAAGTAATGACTGTAAATCTTGTCCTGAGGGTATGAAACCCCAGACTTCGCATTGTATCACTGTTTTGGAGTGGCGCACATACTAGATGACAGGTGTGTGGCGTGCACTGTTGGGGGATTGTGACTTGGTCCATCTCGTAGCAACTATTAAGTTGCGTATTTGATTCTAAATCATGTGATATTTCCTGTTTTAGAGATTTTTACTATGTTTTGGGAGGAATGTCGTAATTGGGCCTCGTGCCAAGTGTTTGGACCCCTTGGGGGCTTTTTACTTCTATTCCTCACTGTGTTGACTTATGATTTGCACTCAGTCATATTATGTTAAACTGATTACGAAACTCAGTCTTATTTATACTATTTTGAGATATAAAATGATATTTTGGGTCGAGTACCCCATTTTTACTGACAACCCGAGTGGCTTTCTTAGAGGTTTATTAGTGAGGCCCAGGGCCTATGTTGTGGGGATATTATAGGATCGGGCTGCACGCAACATCATGTTATACTGTTTATGATGACTGAGTGAGGCCGAGGACCTGATTTTTGAGGATATGATATGGGATCGGGCTGCACGCTGCAACATGTTATTGATAGGCCGAGTGCCAGAGTGATTGATGACATGATTTGGCTTGTTATAGCGCTTGGGCTGTAGGAGCCCCTCCGGAGTCTGTATACCCCCAGTGAGCGCAGGAACCTATTGAGTGCGAGTGACGAGTGATTGGGAGGCATGAGTGACTGTGAGGTTGCCCGAGGGGCTGATACCGAGTGATCGTGAGGCATGCTAAGTGACTGATTCTGAGTGATGATATGCCCGAGGGGCGATTTATGATACATGTTTTTGCCCGATAGGCTATTTATGAACTCTATCATTCTTATACTGAATTATTTTAATTTCTATGGAAATTGTGGAAAGGTGCATTTTCAAAGGAATTTTATTGAAATCGACTTCCAAGTGTTTCAAATTATCGTATATGTGATTTTGCAAGAAGAATTGTACTTACTGTGAATTGATGACTTGTTTTATGCGTTTTGAGTTCTCAGACATTATTTACTTTCATTACTACTGAGTTTGCATACTCACATTACTCTTTGTACCTTGTGTACAGATTTAGGTGCTAGGGCAAAGTGAGTTGTTTACCTGCCGCAGGGATTTCTCGGAGATTTGCGAGGTAGCTGA
Organism: Nicotiana paniculata; assembly: GCA_005239505.1. NCBI lineage: Eukaryota > Viridiplantae > Streptophyta > Magnoliopsida > Solanales > Solanaceae > Nicotiana > Nicotiana paniculata. The sequence continues at coordinate 11,120 of MDKI01242021.1, read as the reverse complement.
ACGCGTCCGCAACCCTGCTTTCTCCCTCTTACTATTATAAAGCTTATGTTCCAGACTTATATATTTTGTTAGATGCGCATGACCAGTGACTCTGGGATCTTGGGGGTTGTATTTAACAATTTAGCGTAGCTTTATCTGTTTTAAAAATGATTAAACGAAACCTTTATGGATTATCAGTTTAGTAATGATATAAATGAAAGTTTCTTTACGTTTTGAGTGTTAATTTGGCTGGCCTAGTTCCTCGATAGGTTCCATCACGACTAGTTTAGATTTGGAGTCGCGACAAGTTGGTATCAGAGCCTAGGTTAGATAGGACTCCCGGTCATGAGCAGGTTTAGTAGAATCTTGTGGATCGGTACGGAGGCGTCGGTACTTATCTTTGAGAGGCTGCAGAACCCTTAGTAAAAATCTCACATTCTTGAATTCTTGTCGTGCGAATGCATTTATTTAGCCAAAAGCGTAACTCTTTGAATCCCTTTCATGTATTCGAATGCGCATGTAAGCGCTCGGTATCAGTTGTGCATCGACGACTTGTGATTTCCATGGTGAGGAGCGAGATGTGATTTTAGCATGTTGATAATGGGCTAGTCTTGGGGACATGAGGTCGGATTTATTCTGTGGCTTGAGTGTTGAGATATTGATTGTGTGAGCCATGAATTTAGGACTTATATGTCCGTTTAAGTCCTTATCGATGGGGTTTTGTGACTGGATGACTATGTGGCGAGTGTGATTCGATGGTGAGGTGTGTTCAAATTGTTTTATTGTGACAAAAGGATTGGCTGGAAATGTGGCAACAACTATTGAATGTTTGATTTCTGTCTCGAGTTGGCATATGGCTTCGAGTTGTGAGTGTATTGGAAGACCTCTGATGTTGTTTAGTTGTGGAGTGAAGCAGATCTTTCTGTTGTGTTATGAGTTCCTGATGATGTCTTTTGGGCTGACCAATGCCCTAGTAGCGTTCATGTATTTGATTAACAGTGTATTCCAGCTGTATTTATACTCCTTCATTATTGTATTCATTAATAGCATCCTGGCGTACTCACGAAGCCAAGAGGAGCATACTCAGCATTTGAGGAGGGTATTATAGAGATTGATGGAGGATAATCTTTATGCAAAGTTCTCCAAGTGTGAATTTTTGGCTCAGTTCAGTAGCATTTTTAGGGCACGTGGTGTCTAGTGAGGGTATTCAGGTGGTCAGACGAGTGTGGAGAGAGCTTCCAGAAGCTTAAGATTGCTTTGACCACAACTCCAGTGTTAGTTCTGCCATGAGCTTCACCGCGTATCTTGATGCCTCGAGGATAAGCATTTGTTGTGTTTTAATGCAGGAGGGTATAGTAATTGCGTGATGGCTATGATTTTTGGAAGGGTATAGAGATGATATTTGTTTGAGGCTAAGCAGACAGGGTTATCTCCCGCGGGGTGTACTGAGGTTGTGTGATCTTTAGGTGGTTTTATAGCAAGTACTCCTTTACAAGTAAATGTTATATGTTGTAAGTTGAGTTTAGATAGCTTGTGGAAGTTGGAATGGCTATTGCAATGGTGAGTGCGGGATTGTAGATGATTTGAGATGCTAAATGGTTTGAGTTATATATGAGGTTATGAAGGATTTAGTTGAATCTCACTGTGATATGGCGGCAGTGTTAGAGTATGGGCATTGTGAGTTATTGATTGTTTTGATCTATGGCTTTGAGACAAGTGGGGGAGGTTGTTAATGATAAGTTGGTTGCACAATTATGCGAGGTATTGGGTTCAGTCCGAGGTATACTGGTGAATTCGTTATGACCTGCAGAGGTGGAGTCTGAGAAGACTCGAGTAATGGAAATTTTTGGATACAGGTGGTAATGTACTCTATGGGTAGATGGGTTTTATTGAATGATTGAGTTGTAACTGTAAATGGTGTAGTGTGTTCGAAGTAGGAATTTTCTTGGTTGCTTCGAAGTGTGGATTACTTCCTAGTATGTTGGTGTGCAAATGGGGTCAGGTTGTTTGATTTGTTTGATTAGTTTAATTGAGATTTGTGTAGAGTGGATGACTCTTGAGAATGGTTCTGATGGATTCAAGGTTTACGTAACAATTGGGAATCTACAAGGTGTGCATTTGGCTATAACTGAGATTTACGTTGGAGAGTGTCAAGACTTGTGGCATTTCTACATTATCATGGATTCTACATATCAGTATCAGGAAAGTAAGGTAATGGCTTTAGATTCGCAGGAAGCCTCTTTAGGGTAAGTATTTTGAATGTGGTACTTTATGGGATATTTGAGAGAATATACAGCGACATACGAGCCTTAGACGATACGATCTTATGCTTGGGTCTCGTGTGGTGAGTCTAGGTTGATAATTGTGGTATTATGGCAAGGAGAAGTATCAATTCGAAGGTAAGTTAGAAGGAACTTGGATAAATAGGATAGCTCTGTAGTAGGTCGGATCGGCATGGTAAGGGATATGATTAGTTGTTTGGGTGTTTATGAGGCAATGAGTTTTTACAGGTGTTTCTTAGCAATGCTCTTGGGTTTTGGTGAAATGCGTAGCTTAGTTGAGTTAGAAGGATTCAGTCATGTCAGTTTTGGTGTCGTACAAATGGGATTCAGAGAGTTCTTTATGGTTTCTACTACGGTTAGAGATGTGTATTTTCTACTGGCGTCAGGAGCATGTGATGTATAGTGATTTTGCTTCTAGATGGTATCAAATGTAAAGTTCTTGGCTAGTTGGGTACATAGTTGCTTGTGGCTCGGAAGGGATTATGAAGTTCTCCTATTTATCATAGGATGGCATGGTGTATGCGGTATGTTGTGTAGAGACTGAGATTGCATGTGTGAGGTCTCGGTTAAATTCTGGAAGGAAGGTCATAAATTCTTAGGCAGCGTGGGTAGTTTCAGATGACTAGGTAAATGGTATCACTAATTGGTGCGGCTTGAAGAGGGTATACATTTCAGAAAGGGCAACGTTTTTGAGTTAAGGGTGCTTCATTGGTATTTTGGCGCTCTCTTGTTGGATCAACTGTTGATATTCCAGTTTGCTTGATGGCACAAAAGAATTTTAGGGCTATCCCTCGTGGAATGATTGGGTATTAGATGTGTTATATATTCGAGCAGTGGAGTTGGGACCAAATATGGTAATTTGTGCGCTTCATGGACTTTGATACTGAGAGTTCTCATAAAAAGATTATTTTGTGGTTGTGGACTGTGAGGAAACGAGCAAAGCTAGTCAGATGTTAGTAAATGCCATGATTCAGTCATTGTGCACCTTGGGAGAGTTATCTATCTGTTGTGGGTGACCAGAGTTGAATTAGGGTTATTGGTAGGCCCAGTATGGGTGTGTGTTCTGCACGGGGTCGGAATCGTTGACTCTGAATTGTTATTATTGAGGGATGTACCATTTGATTGTCATTGAGTTTATTCATATTCTGGAGTGATCTATGAGTTACCCTTCGGTGTTGCGAGCAGTGGTGATTGTTGGTTATATGAACATATGGTAGGGATTTAGTTGGGCTTTATAATGGGATTTGAGTAAGGTAAGTAATTGGGTATTGCGTGATTGAGACGTATTGGTTATGTTCTTTCTGATTCGTGTGCCATGGTATCTTTTGATTCCCCCGTGGTTATGGCAATGCACATGGAGTACTTGATGTTGAATTGCGCATGGTTATTGATTTTGAGCAAGGTGGCTTGAAGTATTTCATGTGGACCAGCATTTGGATGGGATCACACATTGCAGCAGAGTTATGTGGAGGTATGATCCTTGGTGTCAGATTCGTGTGTTTGATTTTAGGATGTGTGCCAGGTTCTTAGCATAGTGTTGTGATGGTAATTGTTAATGGCAGGGTGGTCCTCCGTGTGAATCTTTTCTATGATTTGAGTTCGTGGGATGTTTCTATTGAGTGCACGAGTTTCACAGGTTATGGCTTGATATTGTATTGATGCGTCATTTCATCAAAGTGGTCGTGTTGGATGAGAATAGGTCATTGGGCCTGGAATAAATACTACCAGGGTTGACTACATCATGGTTGGAAGGATGATATCGGAAGTTGACTTAGAAATCTGGTATAGTTCCTTTCGAAGAAAGGGGGAGCTCCATGACTGGCTAATCGTATGAATAGTTTCTAGTTTCTACGTGTTTATTTCATCATCGGTAGTATATGGAAGTGTTAGAGCGAGGCATTGCTTGATAAGATGTTATGCACCGGTATTCGGTTGTTTTGAGCCGCTATTGTGATTGGGAGTTATCGCTATGAGGGTATGATTCATGCGGTATATTATATGATTACATCTTGGGTTATAGATATGGCTTGATACAGCATGTTCAGACTTATTCAGTTTATAGTGTTGGAAATTTGGTCCTAAGGTTTATGGGTCAGGCTGGACTTCGAAATTCCAACTATGTTGTGCTATTGGCTCTATATGGGATAGGGTGATGTGGGATCACCCCCGGGTATGTGCATGGTAGGTTACACGGAAATTTTGGTGGTTTTTGGAATAACTCTAGGCACGTTCGAGGAAGAATGTATGTTTAAGTGGGGGAGAATGTAACGACCCGATCAGTCGTTCTGAGAGTTTAGCCTCGTTTCCCCTATTTCTGCTTTATTATGTGTTGTTCAGCTCTTTTATGTTGTGTTGGGATGGTTGGCTCGGGTTCGGAGTGATTGTGGAGAGAAATGAGACACTTAGTCTCTTAAGATGGTTTAATAGTTGGAGAAGTCAACCGGAAGTTTACTTATAGGCAAATGATCTCGGAATGTGGGTTTCAAGGTTCGGATAGATTCGTTAGGTAATTTTGGGCTTAGGATTGTGTTCGGAATGTTGTTCTGAGGTACGGAGTAGGATTAGGCTTGAATTGGATATATTGAGTTTTTGGCGATTTCCGGTCAGTAGTGAAAAATTATCTATTGGGGTCGGAGTTGAATTTCGAAAGTTGGAGCAGGTTCGTAATGTCATTTTGGATATGTGTGCAAATTTTCAGGTCAATCAGAAGTGTTTTGGTTGGTTTTGACTTCATTGGCAGAATTTGGAATTTTCTAAGTTCTTAGGCTTGAATCCAAGGTTGATTTAGTGTTTTGGCGTTGTTTTGAGTGGTTCGAAGGCTCGACTAAGTTTGAATAAGGTTATGAGATGTGTTGGCATGTTTGGTTGAGGTCCTGAGGGCCTCAGGCGAGTTTCGGGGGTATTAACGAACAAATTCTTGGTTTGAAAGTTGGCTGATTTTCTGCTGGTGTTCAGTTCTGATATTCTTCTATACGATCGCGTGGCTAAGACTGCGATCGCTTAGGCTTATCCGGGGATAGCATAATTTTTTTCTATGCGACCGCGTTTGGGAGGTCGCGATCACGTGAGAGGGAGGCCTGTGAGCAGTGCGAACGCGTGGAGAGGTCCGTGATCGCGTAGAAGCTGGGGCACGTGTAGGGCTGAGGTGTTTGAGCTATGTGAACGCGTGTGAGGTGATGCGAACGCTGAGGGTAAGTTTTGTCAGTGCTTCGCGAACGCGTGGGGTGTGACGCGATCGCACTGAAGAAGAAGGACCTGGGCAGAATGTATAAAAACCCATTTTCGCGATTTTTAGCCATTTCTCACCATTTTTTACCGGCTTTGAAGCTTATTGAGAGGAATTGAAGAAGGAACCGAAGGGAAACACTTGGAGGTAAGATTTTTGAACTCAATACTCCATTCTATGGTGATTTCTAACAAAGTAGACATGAAATTAGTGGGATTTAAACCCAAAAATTGGAGAATTAGGGCTTGTAATTGGAGACCTTTGATTGGGGATTTGAGGGGCCATTTAAGTTCCATTTTTGATGTTCTTGGTATGTATAGACTCGTGGGAGGATGAGGATTCTTGTGATGTGATCTTTATCTAATTCTGAGATGTGGGCCCGGGGTCAGGTTTGGCCAATTTCGGGATTTTTAGTTAATTTTAATTTTCGAATGGGTTTTGTTCCCTAGCATATATTGATGGTATTAATCTGGTTTTGGTTATATTCGGAGAAATTGGGGGCCGATTCGAGAGGCAAGAGCATCGCAGATTAGTATTTTGACCGGTTTGTGGTAAGTAATGACTGTAAATCTTGTCCTGAGGGTATGAAATCCCGGACTTCGCATTGTATCACTGTTTTGGAGTGGCGCACATACTAGATGACAAGTGTGTGGCGTGCACTATTGGGGGCTGTGACTTGGTCCATCCCGAAGCAACTATTAAGTTGCGTATTTGATTCTGAATCATGTGATATTTCCTGTTCCAGAGATTTTTATTATGTTTTGGGCGGAATGCCGTATTTGGGCCTTGTGCCAAGTGTTTGGACCCTTTGGGGGCTTTTTACTGCTATTCCTCGTTGTGTTGACTTGTGATTTGGACTCAGTCATACTATGTTTAACTAATTTCAAAACTCAGTCTTATTTATACTATTTTGAGATATAAAATGATACATTAGGTCGAGTACCCCGTTTTTACTGACAGCCCTAGTGGCTTTTTGAGAGGTTTCTGACTGAGTGAGGCCCCGGGCCTATGTTGTGAGGATATTATGGGATCGGGCTGCGCGCCGGTGCATGTTATACTATTTATGATGGCTGAGTGAGGCTGAGTACTTGAGTTGTGAGGATATGATATGGGATCGGGCTGCATACCGTAGCATGTTATTGATAGGCCGAGTGCCAGAGTGATTGATGCCATGATTTGGCTTATTATAGCGCTTGGGCTGTAGGAGCCCCCCGGAGTCTGTACACCCCCAGTGAGCGCAGGTACCTACTGAATGCGAGTGCCGAGTGCGTAGTGCCGAGTGACGAATGATTGGGAGGCACGAGTGACTGTGAGGTTTCCCGAGGGGCTGATACCGAGTGATCGTAAGGCATGCTGAGTGATTGATTTTGAGTGATGATATGCCCGAGGGATGATTTATGATACATGTTTTTTCCCAAGAGGCTATTTATGAACTCTATCATTCTTATACTGAATTATTTTGATTTGTTTGGAAATTGTGGAAAGGTATATTTTCAAGGAAATTTTACTGAAGTCGACTTCCAAGTGTTTCAAATTATCGTATATGTGATTTTGAAAGAAGAATTGTACTTAGAGTGAATTGATGACTTGTTTTATGTGTTTCGTAGTTCTAAGACATTATTTACTTTCATTACTACTGAGTTGGCTTACTCACATTACTCCCCGCACCTTGTGTGCAGATTCATGTGCTAGGGCAGACTGTGCTATTTACCTGTCGTAGATATTTCTCGGAGATTTGCGAGATAACTGCACGCGTCCGAAACCCTGATTTCTCTGTTATAAAGCTTATGTTCCAGACTTGTATATTTTGTTAGAGGCTCATGACCAGTGACTCCGGGATCTTAGGGTTGTATTTAACAATTCGGCATAGATTTATCTGTTTTAAAAATGATTAAACGAAACCTTTATGGATTATCAGTTTAGTAATGATATAAATGAAAGATTCTTTACGTTTTGAGTGTTAATTTGGCTGGCCTAGTTCCTCGATAGGTGCCATCACGACTAATTAGATTTGGGGTCGTGACACTGAATCAACATGTGATATCATAACATACTGAATGCGGAAGATAAACTAACACATGTTGATATACTGAAAGTCTGGATGATATAAGTCAAAGTGCAGAAATACTAATACAATTCTGAAATATATTTGTAGCCAACATAGCTTAATATAAAAAGCCTACGACTCTATCTAACTGTTACTCTAGTCTATGAAGCCTCTAATGAAGTACTGAAAACACTGCCTGTCTGAAAATACTGAGGACTGTAAGGTAATGATAATGCCCCGAAAGAACTGGGGATCACCAAATAGCTGGTACGAGAATCCTAGCGATCTGAATCATCAACCTGTAAATCATTACCTGTATCGTGAGATGCAGGCCCCGGTCAAATGGGACGCCAGTACATTTGAATTGCACTGGTATGTAAAGCAACTGAAAGAAAGAATTATAACTACTTAAACTGAAACTAAGTTGATAACTGAGAAGTAATAATTGATAATTGAAATGATAACTACTGATAACTGAACTGATAACTGGTTACTGATATGATAACTGTAACTGAAATGGTAACTAATAATTGAACTGAAAGGAAGTAAGGATATGAATACTCTCTCTTCTGAATGATGAAAAACCTGTTTATCTTAATATAAAATTGCGACCTCAGGACCAATATATATATATATGCACAAACTATGGCCTCGGGCCCAAGTATACATATACATAACTGCGACCTCATGTCCAAAGATGCATAAAGCATAAACTGCAGCCTCAGACCCAAAGATGCATAAGGCATATGAACTGCGGTCTCAGGCCCAAATACAAGTGTTCAACGTTCCGGAATTTAAAATCAGTAACTGAGAATCATACTGCAATACATGATACTGAAATTCTGAATCACACTGAGTTACATAATACTAGAATACTGAATAGGACTAAACTGAGACATGTATTCTTGAACTGATTATGAACACTCAAACTTCAACTATTTATGAAATACTGAGTAAGCTATACTGAGACTCAGAGACATCAAACCCAAGTCTATGTTGAATAAGAACTGAGCTTAAAACGTTCATAATGAAAGTCATGAACGAGTTATGAAGCTAGAGAATAGAAGTTCTACAACTACTCAAGGAACTAGGCTAAACTATATTTGAGGCAATTAGTAATGTGGTAAAATAAACATAGTGTAGGGAGAATCATTAACATTCCTAAACATAGAGAGTTAGCCTCACATACCTTAACTTCCTGCTATTGAGCGTAATACAACGTTTGAGAACCCTTTCAACTTTAATGTTTAGCAATACATGTCAAAGGGATTCCATATTAGCTATGATATTCATGTTTTGGTAACTTAAGCATTTTATCAAACACTTGGTGGGAATAAAGATTCATAGTCCTTATTAATGGTGTCTCTACACCAAATAACTCATTCTCTTGCTCCTAGATAAATTCTAAAGTCTCAAATGGTTATAATCAATATTATTCTTTATCACCCATAAGGTAAACAACACCGTTAACCAATAATCAACAATCAACAAACCAAACCTATAACTGTTCATGTTTTTCTATCAATCCATCAACTCATATCTCATGAACTAGGGTCTATAACCATTATACCAATGCTAGAACCAATTAGAGGGTGAAGACATTACCTTTTTGAAGTTAAATCCCCTTGAATTCGAGTTCTAGAGTTCCTTCTCTCAACAATGATGTCCCAATCGAATATATAATGATATCATGGGTTTACACATGTTAATAAGATGTTGGAAAATTACAATTAACTTAGAATCACCATTAGAACTTACCTTGGGTGGTGGAGGGACCCTTAAGGAGTTATGTTTTTGAGAGCTCTCCTTTCTAGAGCAAGTTTTTATGTTTTGAGGCTGTGAGGGACGAAACAGGGCTTTAAAATGACTCCCCAAGTGCGCCCATGTGCACCTGTAGGCTTGACCATGCACTTGACCACGGAAAATGGAAGGAACACTGCCGCATGTTCGCGGTCGCGCTCAGGGCGCGCATTGGGCGCGGATATTGCGCACTGTTCTGTAAAATGCACATAACGTTTTTCACAGAGATCCTTTTGGGACCCACTATATAGTGTTGGAAAATAATTTCAAAGGCCTACAACTTTGATGTTTTGAGTTTTTCAAAATACCTCACACGTTTTTCACTAAACCTCCTGCAATACTGACCTTTTGTAAATTTCATAGATTTTATCAAATCTTGTATACCTCACTCTTCGTCTTGATTCTAAAATAATTATTTCCACCCATACTCATCCCAATAGAACTTCACATGTCTAAAATATAACCTTACTATTCATTTAACACATTCATACCTAAGCCGGATTTACGAGGTGTTACAATGATATTCCATCAGATGATTTGCCTCAAATCAGAAAACAAATATGCTTAAGTTCTTATTCCTTTTGCAGGCATCTCTTTGATTGGTTATCCACAATATACTAAAAGAAAGCTCCTCTATTTCTTCTTTCATCACAACATAAGTGTGTTGGTTGATGTTGCATGAGAGTAAGTTCCTTTATGTTGTCTAATGGCATCATGTGACTCGTCTTGTCCATTTTAAAATAACAGAAAATTGGATGTCACTTCTTACGCAGGTTTAATAAGGTTACCTTTATCTTGCATTCTCTTAGATAATTATTGATGTTTCTACTGCTAGGTACATTCAAGACAAGAAGTATTGGCAAGCCACTACAGCTGATGGCTCAAGTCAGTGATATGAATTTTAGTTTAATTTTTGCTTATTGTTGGTTTGCTTGGCTGGCCATGGCTATTGCTATATTCACTAAAACCATTAAGATAGTATCACATATTGCTTTATCAATAATTAGAATAGTATATCATATACTAGTCTCAAGCATGATATTCCATCAGATGATTTTCTTCATATCGGAAAAATTTATGGTTCAACTCTTATTCCTTTTGCAGGCATCTCTTTGATTGGTTATCCACATTCTACTAAAATTAAGTTCCTCTGTTTCTTCTTTAATCACAATAGAAGTGTGTTGGTTAATTTTGCATGAGAAGAAGTTCCTCTGTGTTGTCTAATGGCATCATGTGACTTGTCTTGTCCATTTTAAAAAAAAATTGTAAATTGGATGTCACTTCTTACGCATGTGGGATAAGGTTGCCTTGGTCTTGCATTCTCTTAGATAATTTGATTCAACTTTCCACTTGAATTAAGTTTTTTGGTAGAGAGAATTTGAGAGCAAGGCTACCTTATGATACCTGTAGAAGAAGTAACATCCAATTCACTTTTTCTAGAGATGGATGAGTCATATGGTACCATCAACCAATACACTTCCTTTCCATCCAAAGCATATATAATTCATAGGAGGAATGAGTTTAGGGCTTCAAAAATAATGTGAAGTACTTTAGAACTGTATGACAGTGGAGGTGGTAGAACTTAAAGTGAAAACTATGATTACTGGAGAAGTTTTGAATCAGAGTCTTGGGTTTTTCTTGCAATAGGATTTTGACTGGTATGTTGTAGCAAATCTAGGAATAATACAGACTAGCTCATGGACGTTTGTGGTGCTAGGTATATTCATGATAAGAAGTACATGCAAGCCGCTACAGCTGTTGGCTCAGGTTAGTGATCTGAACTTTA
>ML336516.1:836-35696 GCA_005239505.1 Nicotiana paniculata | reverse complement strand
TAGCTACTCATATTCATAAATATCAAATCTAAAATAACTTGCATAATTGAACTACAAAATAATGAATAAAAATCTGTACAAATTGATGTCTTGCCGTCCGTCTCTTTGAATCCCCCTCAAGTTGTGTTTTGGGGTCTATTTATATGTTTGGGATAAACCCTAAACGTGTAGGAGACTTCTCTTCCAACCGGGAAACACTTAAACTCTTCAAAAACTCGAATTTAGCCGGAACACGGGCCTGGCGTTTGGGCCCTGGCGCCTGGCTAACGCCAGGCTAAGACTGGCATTTCAGCTCTAACGCCAGGCAGGGTCAGGCATTTCAGCTCTAACGCCTGGCTAACGCCAGGCAAGGTCAGACGTTTGGGCTCTGGCGCCCGGCTATAGCCCGGTTCACTCCTCCTCGCCTCTTGAGTGTATTTTTTTATGTATTTGCATCCATTTAGCTCGATTTCCATTTCCAATTCACCTACACATGAAATAGACTCTATTATGCACATAAAAAGTGTATTTTTATCATTAACGCACATAAAATGTAAGGCATATAACGTGTTAAACCATGAATTCTAGCCTCGCATCAGGTATATCAGGTGATTTTGTCTTGGGTTATGGGTATGACTTGATACAGCTGGTTCAGACTTATACAGTGTGTAGATGCGAGATTCAGGTCTTATAGAAAATTTCAGATGGTCGAAATTGGATTCTAAGGATTACGGGCTAAGGTCGAAGTGATGATCTTCAGTTATGTTGTGTTGTCCGGCCTATATGGAATAGGGTGACGTGGGATCACCCCCGGGTATGTGCACGGTAAGGTTACACGGTGATTTGATGGCTTTGGAATGACTCTCGGCACGTTCGAGGACGAACATATGTTTAAGTGGGGAGGATGTAACGACCTGACTGGTCGTTTTGAGCATTTTCACTCCTCTCGGTAGTTTGAAGGCATGAGTAGCTCCGTATGATGTATTATGACATGTGTGAATCGTCGGCTTGGGTTTTCAGTTTATTCGGAATCGATTTGGAAGAATGAATTTAATGATTTAAGATTTAAGTTGGAAATTTGAAGGTTTGGAAAGTTCATAAGTTTGACTGGGTTTGACTTTGACGATATCAGATTCGGATTGTGGTTATGGGAATTGGAATAACTTTGTTATGTCATTTGGGACTTGTATGCAAAATTTGAGTTGATTCTGGGTTGATTTGATATGTTTCGGCGCGGGTTTTGGTAGTTGAAAGTTCATTTAAGTTTGATTTAAGGTGCGATTCATCGTTTCGATGTTGTTATGTGTGATTTGAGGCCTCGAGTAGTTCCGTGTTATGTTATGGGACTTATTTGTATATTTAGACGAGGTTCTGAGTGGCTCAAATGATTTTCGGACGGGGTTCGGATCGATTAAAGCCTTGTTGAAGCTACTGGAAATTTTGCGTTGCTGATGTAACCGCTTCTGTGGTAGCTTGGTTGTAGAAGCGACTCCGCAGAAGCGATCAACCATTGCAGAAGCAGAAATGGCTACATTTGGAAGCATACATACACGAAGTTTTGGGTCGTATCTGCATTATTATAGAAGTGATGGATGGGGCACATGAGCGGACGTCTGCGCGTTTGTTATCGCACATGTGATGTCGCAGGAGCAGATGGGTTTTCGGAGGTATGAAGGGCCATTTCTCTGGTTGATTCCGCAGAAGAGGGATTGAGGTCGCAGAAGCGGGTAAATTGTTCGCAAAAGCGAACATGCCTGGGCAGAACTATATATCGAGGTTTTGGGATCTTTTATCATATTTTGAGATGGGGGACTCAAATTGAGGCGACTTTTAAAGCTTTTTTTATCACAAAGATTGGGGTAAGTGAGTGTTCTACACTTGGTTTTAATTTTATTTCATGAATCTATCTTCATTTTTGGCAATTGGTTGATAAATTTTAGAGAGAAATAGGGGTTTTTGACTAAAGTTTCATAGTGCGAATGCTTGGGTTTTTAACATCGATTCGAAGTCGGATTTGAGTGAAACTAGTATGGTTGGACTCGTAATTGAATAGTGTTACCTTGAAAATGGTAATTACAATTATACTTGATTATGTGGTTCTAAAAGTATATGATCTATTTTAATACCAATTGTTTAGGCGATAGATGCTAGGTAAGAAGTGAGAAAACGAAATAAGAGCGTAGGGTAACGAGATTATGCAAATCGAGCAGCGGAGGGACTGGTCTCGAGGTTGGTCAGAATTGGCCTCGAGTCGAGCTTAGGAGATTGACAAGGGGTTGTCGAGAATGATATAACAGTATTGAAAGCCTTAAATATGGCCTATTGATGATCAATAACGAGTAATAAATGAAGAACAACTAATGAACACAATAAATGAAAAGCAATAAATCGTTGAAACAATTGTAGAGAATATTTTAGTTAGAGAGCAGAGGATGTTTTTGACCTTGTATTGAATCTCATGTCTTTTACAAAGTGACAAGGGTCCCCTTTATATATGAGAAAAAATCCTAGCATAGTACATGTTTAATTAATGTAAAGAGAGATGGTTGGTACAACCATTTAATGCCACGATAGGGGCCTGTACTATTTTGCATACTTGGTCAGCTTTAATCACGTGCCTTTTGGAAATTTACCACCTTTTCATGATGATCTTCAAATTTTGACCCTGCCTCGAGGTGCGTCGACCCCTCGGAATGCTTCCTTGAGGAGTGCACCTCGGGGTTAACTTCAGATTCCGCTCCGATACAGTCGAATCGAGGCTCGGAATGCTGTAGGAGCCTTAAAATCGGGCTTCCCCGATTTTAATAGGTAGCCATATTTTATAAGTTTTGTCGAGTTCCGAGGAGCGAGTCCGAGTTGGACTTTTGGGTTAATTTTGGGCTTTTGATTAAAGATTCGGCCTTTATCTATTGGGTTTGTTTTCTTTGATATTATTTGATGTATTTGAGTTATGTTTTGCTAGTTTCGAGCCGTTCGAAGGTCGGTATGTACTGGATGGTAATTTTGGAGCATCGCTTGACTCAATATTGAATTTGTCTTGTTCGAGGTAAGTAACACTTCTAAACATAATGCAGAGGGTGTGAATCCCTTAATATACATGTTATGTGTTTGGTGTGAGGTGACACACATGCTAGTGACATGCATGTGGTTGTGTACCGTGTGAATTATAGCTCGGTTAATTCTGTGCTACCGTGTAGTTACTTAATCTCGTCTTTATCCATGAAATTTCTACGTGATAGAGTAATTAAGCTATGATCCATGTTAGAAACCATGTTTAGGCTATATGCTTATTCTGTTGGGGTCCACTGAGGTCATTTATGTTGTTGAGATATTTGCTTAAATTGCAGTTACATACTCAGTCATATTCATTCATTTGCATATCATATCTCAGTCTCTGTTATCATATATTGTCACAACATGTTATCATTGTTTGGACTGATTGGCATGAGATTTGTGAGCCCGAGAGACTAGAGAGATTGATGATTGAGTTGGGGCCTGAGGGCTAGATTGTGAGTGATATTGATGGGATCAAGATGCACGCTGAAACAAGTATTATATATATATATATATATATATGTGTGTGTGGATCGGGTTACACGCGGCAAAAAGCCTTATGGATATATTTATGTGGATCGGGTTACACTCGGTAACAAGCCTTATGGATATATATATATATATATATATATGTGTGTGTGGATCGGGTTACACGCGGCAAAAAGCCTTATGGATATATTTATGTGGATCGGGTTACACTCGGTAACAAGCCTTATGGATATATATATATATATATATATATGTGTGTATGTGTGTGTGTGTGTGGATCGAGTTGCACGCCGCAACAAGCCTTATGGCTATATATATATGGATCGGATTGCACGTCGCAACAGACCTTAGGGCTATATGTGGATCGAGATGTACACCGCAACATGTTATATTAGCGTTTGGTAAGATCCGTCCCTCCGGAGTCTGCACACCCACAGTGGGCGCAAGATCTATTGATTTACGATGGGATCGGGCTATGCATCATAGCAGGTACCGTATAGTGCTAAGTGACCGAGTGTGCTGAGTGATTGAGAGTGATGAGTTGGATTGTGAGACAATGATATGGAGTACTCTGAGAGTGTGGATACATGAGTTCATCATTGTGGTGCATTGCATTGACATGTATCCTTGGCATACATGCATAGAGATGCATTCCCTCATGTTACACGGTTTTGTGGCATCTATGACACTCACATGGACATTGACATGTAGGCATAGAGATGTACTTTCCACATGCCATATGATAATGAGACTTCTTAACTGTTGTTGAAAGTTTTGGGAAAACCACAGTTTTCAAACTTACACATTGTAGACATGTAATTTTTGACCCTTCCCAAGATTTTATACATTTTAGCGTTTTAATATTTAGTTTAGGCCTAATATAGTTATTTTAACTAGTTTTAAATCTTTTAATTTATTCTATCACAAAAATTGAAAATTACAAAAAAATAGTTCCATATTTCTCTATTTAATTCACGTATTAGGTATTTTTAGAAGGATATATTACTTTGAACCTATATTATTTTAGTATAATCTTTGAAAATATCAAAAATAGTTTCAACTTTAATTTTTAGTTTTATTTAAATATAATAATTTATTAAAATCAATTAAGAGTTATTTTATAGTTTCTTATAATTATTTTAGAAGTTAAATTAAATTATCAACATTTTTCTTAGACCAATTTTATAAAGTTTTGGCCCAATTATTAACCCCCTTATGCCCAAACCCCCAATAGCCCAAATCCTTTTTACCCTAACACTAATACACCCTAATAAAAAACACCCATCAACACACAAGAGAGAGGGATACAAAAAAACCCTAGAACCTTCTTCTCCTCCTCTTGATAACCGTTGCCGCTCCCTAAGCCGCCGGTCGCCGACCCCACCACCACTCTCTACACCAACCAGGCTAGAGGACCTAACCAAAAAAGATCTCTTCACTGTCACCACCTCCAACTGCTGCCCCATCTACGTTGCTGCTGTTCAACCACACAGATGTCGCCGGCAAACACCACCATACCAGCCGCCAACTCCCTCCCCCTTCACCTACAAAAACCCGCCGCCATCCGCCGCCTCTCCTCACCATGCTAAGCCAGTAGCCTCCACCCACTCCCCTTCCTTTCTAAAAACAACCTCCGCCCAGCACCACCCCATCTCCTACCGTCACCGTCCGCCATACCTCTCACCAGTCTCTCATCCCCTCACCACCCGTCGCCTCCAGCCCGCCGAACAACAACCCTCTTCATCTCTATCTCCACCTACAACCACCACCAAGCAGCAAAACCCTTTGATTCTGACTTTTTCCTTTTTGATTTAGTGTCCTAGTTCAGATATATTAGATTTCATAACCAAAAAAAGAAAATAAAAAAACACTTTGGCTTCTTCTGTTAATTTCGATTTCAAAGATGGAGTTGGTTGAAAGTATTTCTGTCGACGAGAACATTTTTTCTTCTTCATTTGGTTCTGATTTTTGGTTTTCGAGTATGGGAATAGAGTTAAGTTGAGGTTGATTCGAGTTCGTCGCCGATGACAGATTTCTGGTGCCGATTCGAGTTTGGTTTGCGGTTTCAATTGATTTTGATTGTTGTTTTGGATTCGATAGTAGTTGTGGTTTCTTGATGTCCTTGTAACTGTTTGAATTTAATTAATCAAAGAAAAATTCTTGTTCATGGAAATTTTGGTTCAATTTTAATTGAGGTTCGGAAATGGAGAAGGGGAGCTATTGCCTCTTTGCCATGTCACCATTAGATGTTGTACTTCTTTTAAATATTGGTGGTCACACAGTAGAAGCGCTAAATTTATTAAATGTGCTTCAAATGGAGAGGTTTAAGCTAAGGTTTTATATTGCTACTGCTACCGATAATATGAGTCTCCAAAAAGCACGTGTATATGAGGATTCTTTGGTTGATAAGTTTAATTGAAATCGATTTGTATTTTGAGCTTTCCGACTTTAATTCGAGTCTGTTGACGGGGTTCGTGGTCCAAGCTCCTGCTACCATTTTGATTTCCGGTCAGATTTAGTTGGCCGGAGTTTGCTGTAACCGAGTTTTGTTAATATTATTGAGGTCCGACTCTAAACTCTCCCTTTTTTTATCATTTCTCATGTGAATATTTGGTGTTTGTTTCCTCTCGTTTCCAGTACTTGTTATGTGTATGATTTGCATTTCCAGTTTCATATTTGTTTGAGTAGTTCTCTGCCTATAATTTTTAATTATAAGAAAATATTTGAATTTACGTTAGGAAAACACCAATATGTGTTAAAGAACAAAATTGCTTAACATGTGAATGAGTCTCAAAGCTTAGGGAAAATAATTATATATCGTAGTTTGCTCGTGGTGTGATTAAATCATCGTCATCATGGGTACGGTTCCCGTGGCGTGGTCATGATACCTAATCTCAAAATTCGAGTGCACGCTTGCGTGACTCGACCATCAAACCGTTAGATTAATTAAATTATCGTGACTATGGATACGGTTCTCGTGACGTAGTTGTGACGCTTAACTACTAAAATCCGAGGGTACATTTATGTGACCCGGCCACAATTTAAATTTAATAAAATAAGCACGTTGTGGATCGTGAGTACGGTTCCCGTGACATGATTCACAATGTGTAACCAAATAATTAGTTGTATAACAATTGGATTATTAAAAGCGGTTTAAAAGGAATAAAATACACGTAGGTTTCAAACAATGTTTTAAAATAGATAAATAGGCCAATAATAATAGTTGAGCGACTGTGCTAAAACCACGGAACTCGGGAATGCCTAACACCTTCTCTCGGGTTAACAGAATTCCTTACCCGGATTTCTGTATTTTGCGGACTGTAAAATAGAGTCAAACTTCCTCGATTCGGGATTTTAAATCGGTGACTTGGGACACCATAAATTATTACAAGTGGCGACTCTGAATTTAAAAATAAGAATCCCGTTTCGATTAACGTCACTTTAATTGGAAAAACTCCCTTACACCTTTCCGGGGGTAGGAAAGAGGAGGTGTGACACACATATCTTTGGTGTTTTTCGTGAAAGGTTTGAGATTTACTGTTATACTTGAAAAACATGCCTATTTTCTAAAATTGTGAACGAGCTGAGCTATTTCTTGTACCATCTTTATTATTTTGATATGAACTGTTGCTAGTTATTGAAGTTGGACTCGGACCCTTGTCCCAGCTCGTCACTACTTTCAACGTAAGGTTAGGTTTGTTACTTATTGAGTACATGAGGTCGGTTATACGCATACTTCACTTCTGCACCTTGCGTGCAAATTTTGGATGTTGATGTTGTTGTACACGGTGGAGCTGGATTTGAAGACGTACTTGTGTTCTAGTCACAACTGCCTCTTATTCATGGTAGCTCTATACTTTTAAAAATCTGTTTATGTATGTTAGTACAGATGATATATTTATTTCATACTAGCTTAGAAGCTCATGATTTGTACTACCAACCTTTGGGAAATTCTTGTTAGATGCCATCACGACTTTGATTTGCTGTGACAAATAAACAACCACTAATAGTATATATATATTGCGATAGATATATTCGAAAACAAAGTGAAATATCAAAATTATAATACAACAATAACTCTGAGGACCAAATCTTATAAGTTAATTAGACTGGAGATTGCTGATCATCGTTCCCACTGGTGTCAATTTCAGCATTGATGAAGATTTTAAGCACTGGAATTGTGGAGAGTATGCCCAGAGACCAGTCCCAGAAAGGGTTGCATGTATTAGAAACCCAATAACAAGATATTGATGAAGAAAGAAAAAGATTGGTGGGGTTTCTGCACCTCTTTCCTTTCCCATAAATAAAGCTTTAGAAATTTGTTGTTTCGTCATCTTTTTCTGCCGACGCGGTTTTTTTTTTTACTATATTATTATTATAAAAGTGGGCTCACGCACTATAACATTTTTAATCCTTGTGTTACCCTTGGGTTATTATGTTATTCTAATTATAGTACATCCTTATGTTATCAAAGATAGAAGGAACCTTTGGAACAACGATAAGTTGTCTCCGTATAATTTATAGGTTATGAGTTTGAGTTATAGAGGCGGAACTAGGATTTGAAGCTTATAGGTTCGGGGTTCTAGTCATTTTAAGTCACTGGGTTCTAAATTAATAATTTATACATATTTAATGGATTTTTAGAGATAAATACATGGATTGGACTTGGTTCGGCCGAACTCGCATTCGATGAGCTAGCTCCGCCCTGTCGAGTCATAAAAGTAGCTTTTAATAATAGCATTGGAATAGACTGTCTGCATCAAATTTTTGTGGTCGACTAGCTATATATATATATATATATATCAGCCAGAGAAGAAGAGAGATTCAAAAACTTAAAAAGAATGGAATTTGATCTCAGGTACTGTATCTTGATTTTAGTGAACATTCTCAAGTATATCTTTGTCTCATTGTAAACCCATTCGAAATCTGTGGTGGGTCTGTGCAATAGTAAACCCTTTGCGGAGATCCTGCCTCCGCCACTATATACACCAAGCATCTAGTAGGAAAATGCAACTTCGCTGAAGCAGCTGATGGCCTCTTGTGTGCCAGAAAGACTACTAAATTGAACCAGAAAAGAAGAAACTCAAAAGCTTAAAAAGAATGGCATTTGATTTAAGGTCATACTTGATCTTGATTTTAGTTAATATCATCAAATCCATATTCATTGCTCATACTTGAATTGGGATCCTTTCCATATATTTGGCCATCCCTATTATCCTAGTTTCATCACAGTCATTCTTCCTTTTTTTATTTTCCTTTCATTTTCTCTATCACTTGTATAAGAATAAACATATTTCTCCAAGTCCTTGAATATCTTATGTCTACCTTCACTTCTACTGCCCCAAGTGTTATATTGGTATACTTTCTTCATTATCATTACACTTTAATTTCTTCTTGGATTTATTCCAATACTTGGACTAGTAATTTTCGGCAATAATGTTCTCTACAATTCCAGCATTTAGCATTTTCTTCATCACTGCAGAGTTTGACAACAATAATATGAACCAGCAGCCCCAAACTCAAACAGTACTTCCTTCATTAAGCGCTGCTCAAGATTTGTTATAGTATGTGTTTATTTCCACATATGTAATTTTTGTAATATATACATAAATTATCAGGTTTGTCACATAGATTCATTTGGAGCATTAATCATTTGTTGGCCGATGCATGCTGTAGTTAGTTGTTGTAGTTAGTTGTCAGAAGGGGAGCCTTTGGAGTAACTTGTAAAGTTGCTGCCATGTGACCAGGAGGTCACGTACGGTTCGAGTCATGTAAACAACCTCTTGCAGAAATATAAAGTAAGACGGCGTATAATACACCTTACGGTTCTGTCCTTCCTCGGATCTCACGCATAACGAAAGTTTAGTGTATTAGTTTGTTGTTGTAGTCAGTTGTCAGTTGTTGTTGTTATTCTAAATTTGTGATAAGTCACTTGTTCTTTAATTATTTCATTTCTCTTCCTCGTTGTTTATTAGTAGTATAAGTATTTTTCTTCGAGTAGAAAGAAAAAGATATGTGAATTCGGAACTCCAACAGCACGTCAGTATCGTTATACAAAAAAAGATATCTCTACACACATAGTCAATTAGATTCACTATTTACTTTTTTAATCGGTATACATAATTGTGTATGTATATATGAATAACATACATACTATACGTATGCTATTTTGGTTAATTCTTTAGAAAAAATCATAAAAAATCATATCACTCGTGAAAAATCAAAAGGGATTGTTACACAAATAGCCGGCCAGATTCAATATTTATCTTTTCTGGCCAATATACATAAATTATATATAAATTATACACAGTTACACATATATTATACATGAATTATACTTATCTTATATATCCGTCTGCTATTTTTAGTTTAAGAGATTAGGTGGGCAGGGGGCATTTGCATCTATACCCGCCTTTTGTGTCACGTTTTAACTTGTGCCCGCTTTGCAAAAAAAATTGCAAGTGTACACGTTTTTTCGCATAACTTCAGCATACGGGGCTGAAGTAGCAAATGCAATCACGCAAAACTTCAGCATTCTAGTAGACGGGCCTGAAGTAGCAAGTGTGCTGAAGTTTTTGTTTGTAATTGATGAACTTAAGCATAGTAGCTGAAGTTTTGTTCTCTATTTACTGAAGTTTTTGTTTAACTTGTGCACGTCTTAACACAAAGCTTTTGTTTGTAATTGTTGAAGTTTTTGTTTTTATAACTGGCGAACTTCAGCTCTAGAGCTGAAGTTTTTGTTTTGTAACTGGTGAAGTTTTTGTTTTTGTAACTAGCAATTTTTGTTTTGTAAATGGCGAACTTCAGCTCTAGAGCTGAAGTAGCTGAAGTTTTGTTCTCTATTTGCTGAAGTTTTTATTTAACTTGTGCACATCTTAACACAAAGCTTTTGTTTGTAATTGCTGAAGTTTTTATTTTTGTAACTGGAGAATTTCAGCTCTTTTGTTTTGTAACTGGCGAACTTTAGCTCTATAGCTGAAGTTTTTGTTTTTGTAACTGGTGAACTTCAGCTCTAGAGCTGGAAATTTTATTTTGTAACTGGCAAACTTCAGCTCTGATAAACATATTTATGGCAATCATCCCATGAACTGAAGTTCCATAGCAGCACCAACAACAACAGAAGAAAGAAGAAGAAGAAGAAGAAGAAGAAGAAGAAGAAGAAGAAGAAGAAAACGAAGGAGGAGAAGGAGGAGGAGAAAATGTGCTGAAGTTATTTAAAAAGTGATTACAAGTTAAAAGCTTTAAAAAAATGAGTATATGTTAAATGAGGACTACCAAATAGGGCGCCTCGTGCAATTTTTACGGTGGGCAGCTATTCGGGTTAATTCATAGTTCTGTCTGCTCTAACCAAAATGGCCCAACATATAATTCTGATTGGGCCCAAAAGTTATTGGGCTTAATCCTAAACTTGTCAAAGCCCATAAATGGTTTTCCCTTCCAATGACTTGTGACTCAAAACACTATACTCCTTTTACAAACTTTGCACTATACCCCCCAAAATATATAAAACAAATACCCAAAAGATCCACAAGAACAAATTTGATACGCAAACATACCCCTAAGATCAAATCAAAAAGATACCCATCTACTACTCCGGCTATGCCCATGAATTTGAAACGCTTATTTGGAGAAGACGAAGATGAAGATGATGAAGAAGAAGAAGAAAATTATTCAAACCAACAACAACAAGGAGAAGAGAATCAACATCATAAATCATCACCATCTTCAGCATCATCATCATCATCGTCATCAGCCGCCGCGTCATCATCATCATCGTCATCTTCATCGGGTTCATCATCAAATAGGAGTAGAAGTAGTAGTGGCGGCAGTGGTAGTGGAAGTGGCAGTGGAAAAGAAGATGATGATAATGGGGAAGTAATTTCTCATAATAATAATAATAGTAGTAGTGGGTATTATCAAGAAGAAGAAGATGATGATGATAAGGATCTTTTTGGGTCTGATAATGAAGATTATGTTAAAACTCGTTCTAAGAGTCCTTTCCCCGTTCCTGGTAATTTCTTACTTACTATTCTCGTTTTTTTTTTCTTTGAACATTTTGCTGTTAGGTTTTGAGCTGGGGAAATGTTAAATTGGGTTTTATACTTTGTTTGATATATGGGTTTTAAATTTTGAAGTGTTTTTGAGGGTTAAAGTTTGCAACTTTTCAGCTCAGTTGGTTATATTGGACAGTTAATTCTAGGATTTGATCTCCTTTTGGGACATTTTGAATTGGGTTTTTAGTTGGTGTGATAGATGAGTTTATCTTCTTAAGTGTTTTTGAGGGTTAAAGTTTGGAACTTTTCAGTTTTTTGACTCAGTTGGTTTTGATTGAACACTTTATTTCTAGGATTGGAGCTCCTTTTGGGCCATTTTCTATTGGGTATTGGTTGGTTTAAGAGCTGGGTTTATATTTTGAAATGTCTTTGAGGGTTAAATATTGAAACTTTGCAAGTTTTGATTCTGTTAGATTGATTGGAACACTTTGCTTCTAGGATTTATTAAGCTGATTTTTGGACATTTAAACTTGCTTTTTGTTTGCTCCAAGTGATGGGGTACATTTTATATGTTTCTAAACGTCTAATTTTGTAACTTTTGAGGACTTAATTCTGTGAGTCTGATTTCTTCTGACTTGGAAAACTTAATGAAAAAAATAAATAAATTCTTTGACTTGGAAAATACTCAATGTTTAGTTTCTTTCCAAGATTGTATACTGGGTGTCTTCTGCAGTTTATAGGATGATGGAGTTCTACAATTTTCGTTTTTGGTATGCTACTATTTGGCTGTTTGTGCGGGTGTTTTAAGTGCATTATTGTATTAGCACTTCTAATTACCTTTTAGGATATGAAGCTTAAGGGAAATGATTAATTGTAATCTGCTTGTGCAATCCAAATAGATAATCTTTCTGAAGAGTCATTCTTCCGGGTTTTAGTTTTGCATTTCCTTATGGATTGGTTATCGATGCTGACACCTGAGTACTTCTCCTTCTTGTTCTCCTGAACCTTTTTCACGAAGAAGCAGACAGGGAGGCAATGGTCTTTTTTCTTAACCCTCCATTTGTTCATTGAGCAGAAGAGAAAGATGGGGTTTTCAGCCCATGCTTTTCAATCCATGAATTGCAATTGTAGAAGAGATAAGCCTTAAGCTGATTCATTTGCATTTGAAATAATTTAGTTTTTGTTGATGAAACTGATTACTCTCATTGCATAATCCCAACTACGGAACAGTTGAACCCAACCAAATAGACTCCAAAGAAAATGTAATTACTACCATTGTTGCTGCCGAGCATCTTTTGCTACTGTTCTTCTGATTGATATATGGTACTGAAGTAGCTTGTTAATGCTCTTATTTTAGTGATAGGTATCATCTGATGGATCTTTTGGAAGTGATCTGCATTTCATTGACTTGTCATTTAACTTCAAGTTCTTCATTTTGGAATCTCACGGAGATAACTCAATCTGTTTTTTTAAAGAAAATTGGCATAGTGAGCTATCAAAGGGGTGTGGATGTTCACGATTCTAAGCAGAAAATGTCTTCTCTGCTTAAATACTCTAAATTATTCAAATTGCTAACATGATTCATGTTTGCTGTTTTTATGAGAGCTAAATCAGAAGTATACAGAATTCAAAGAGGGTCAAGATAGCCTTAATTTTACTATTTCTGAAAAGTATGCTTAACTTCCATATATAACTTGACACTCATGGGGATGTGACCATGTTGGCATTCTGATGAATTGCTAAATGCATTTGAATAATTAGTGTTTGGTTTTGAATTGTGAAAGAAGAATGCAAAGCTTAACACCATTTTAAGCTTAATTAACATTCGTTTCAATTACCACTGTTTAGTTAAATATTATCGAGTCAATTGTTGTTTAAGCTCCTCTTCTCATTCTCTTTTGCAGTTTTACCCCCTATACGTAACACTAACCACCACACAAGAGGAGGCTTTGGCCGGGGTCGATGGCAAAACGATAGAGGAGCTGGCATCCTTCCGCGACCTGGACCTTATCCCCCAAGGCAGAATTATGGTTACGGTCCCAAGTTTTTCAACGGCCATCGTGATGAACGCTTTGTCTCTGAATTGAAGTTTGCAAAGAGTGAAGAAACATTAGCAAGAAAATGTATAGCATTTCAAGAGGTAAGTTCTTTCCCTGGTTTTTCATCTTTCCTCCTTTTTGATGTCAAACTACCTAGTTAAGCTCAACGGATGTTTGCGAAGCCGGTTTTAGGGGTACCTGGGCTGATCGAATGTACAGCCTTAACTTCAAGTTATGCCTTTGTTAGTGTGCTGGGGTTTAACTGCTGTTCCAAGTGGGTTCCTCCATTCTGTTTAAACAACAATTACACCTCAATCTTAAATTAGTTGGGTGGACTACATGAGTCTTCCATATCTTTTCCGCTTATTTGGACTCCATTCGAATACTAAGTGGTTTTCAGACAAATTAGGGCTTCTATGGTGTGCTACATGTTCATTCATTCTCTACACAATGTTATATCTTTTTTCTTCTAAAGCATAATTATCTAATATTTTTAATTATTCGCTACTGTAGGGGCTCAGCTCGCCCCCTTGTCATCGAAAACTACATTCTCCCCAAAATCTTTGCTTTTTGTTTATCATATGGATGAACTGGGGAATGGTTGGGGCAGAGATGAATTGTGGCTTTGTATGATCGCCTGCCCTTTTCTTTCCCTCTTCCATATCCTTTACAATTAATACCTTCTTGGTACTTTACTTTATTAAAAAAAGAAAAAGACTTTCTTGGTGCCTTGATACTTTACCACTCAGTGCGTGTGTGAGACTGAAAGAGAGAGATTGATTCCTTTTATGTTGGTGTAGAGGGAAGATAAGGTGGGAAATATTGTACCTCTTTACTGCTTGCATATTTTCTTCTAATTTACTGTAATCTATTTTTGGGATAATAGCCATGTGAACTCGCGTGCTTCAGTCGAGTTGAAGGTGGAGAAGTCTACTTTGATGACCGCAGTTTGGTAACTATTGTCTTTCCTTTTTCTTTTCATTGACATTTCAGTATAACAAACCTCAGAATGACCATTCACAATAGCACATCCCTTTTGTATTATCAGAGGTTATTCAAGCGTCTAATTACTGAAGATGTTGGAGCAGACCTGAATGAAGGTTTTGACACTTTTGTTGAGAAGAAAGGTATATTCTTGAGGGACGAAAGTAGAGAATATGAAACTTCCAGATGATTGATGCTTAGGCTCAGAGTTTCTTGTGTTTTCTATCTGCACCTGTGTATATAATCTGACAGATATGCCTCTTTGGAAGATTTGGGTTCTCAAGGTTTTGGTGACTTGCTGGCCAGTATCAGGAATAAAAATATACCGCTTGATAGAATGCATTTTGTGGTAAGGATTTGTCGTCTTTTCAAGTATCAGAATTCCATGTGCTTGGCAGTTGATTTAACGGATTGCTTTTTCCTTTTCCCTTGTGACAGACTTATCGCAACAACCTCAACAAGGTAACGTTGAATCTCCTCTGACTAATGCTTCAATAATGCAGAATGACCAGTTTCACAGTATCAAATGTTGATTACAGAGAAGATCATTAATCTGCAATATTTTTGGTTCACCAGTTCAAAACAGGAGACCCTTGATTTGATATATTAATAGTTCATTTCGTCAGCAATAACTGCTTTTTGAACTGAGACAAACTAATATGCATTTGTATGCACTCTTCATCTGGTGTCCTTGATAAACAGATCCAGATATAATTGTTCAATTCACATGATACTGAGTCTGTTAACGCGTGTCTCGGGTATCCTGTTTGTCTGCAGATAATGGCTACTGCTTATCTCAGGCATGAACCTTGGGAAATGGGAGTGCACAAAAGAAAAGGGGTTGTTTATCTTGACGTACATAAACTGCCAGAAAGGCCAAAGAGTGAGCTGGATCGGAGAAGGTTCTTGCGTGCTTCCAAATTCTTGCTTTTATGAAAAAATTGCATGTTTTTTGTGGACAATGTGAACCGTCCTAGAAGGTTTATAACTTTTAGCTGTTGAGTTCTGATTTTATTGTTACTTTCCAGCCAAAAAAAAAAAAAAACTTTAGAAGCTCACCATACAAAAGAGCTGCTGATTTCCATTTTCCTGGATTAGCAATGGAGTTTGAATGCAGTTTCTCCTTTTCTCCACCTTTCCGTTTTCCTTTTCCTACTTTGGGGAACCAGACCCTGGAGTTTTTTTTGGGTGGTGGCGGGGAGATCCCATGTGCATAAGTTATACACTTTGTTTCACTTGGCTCTATTATAATTAATATTTGGGCAACAGAAACTTATTAACTACAATGTTCATTGGAGTATCAGCACTACATGTAATTTATAAACCAGTTGTATTGTTTCGCGATGAAGATGTCTATTAGAGTAATTATTCCTTTTCTATTTGTTTTCATTCTTCGAAAATAAATTAGTACAAGGGGCAATGATAAGATATCAAATAATTCTAGTTGGTCACAAACTATGTTATGATCAAAATATCCCCACAAAACTTAACATTTTTGACAACATAAAAGTAATCTCTTTTTTCTTTTTAGTAGTCAATACTACTACATCAGTTTTATTTTAAAAGTATCAGTTATACTTATTAGAAATATTAATTTTTGTAGTAGTAACAAAGTTGATTAGTGTAAATTTGTTAATCATTAGAGACAACTGAATATGCTTTGCTTGTTTGTCTTTCTTCTTGTTTGAAAATGCTTCTTTTTTACCCTTTAACTTAGGTGTTACTGGGGATATTGTTTCGAGAGCCTTGCAACAGAAGATCCAACACGCTCTGATGGAGAAGGGATACACCATGTTGATGCCAATGTTGAATACTGTGCTGTAGTTAAGACCAAATTAGGGGCACATCGTATTTTAATGGGGGCTGAAATGGACTGTTGTGATTCAACTGATGATGGGAGGAGGTTTTATGTGGAATTGAAGACTAGTCGCGAGGTATGCCTGCCTATTGGGTTCTCTCCCCCTTCTCCATTCTTTCTGATTTTTTACTTATACACCTCATTTCTGCTATTTACAGCTGGATTATCATACTGAGGAAAGATACGAGAGGGAGAAATTGCTCAAGTTTTGGGTATTGACAATGGAAACACATTCCATGCTATATGCAGATTCTTCCATGCTTCTTATGTGTATTATTTCTTTGTGTTTGAAATACCAAACTTATAATGCATTAACACAAAGTTAAGTTTTGCTATGTTGCAAGCTATCCCAAGTGAAAACTAAATAATAAAATACCTAAATTTACTTTTCCTTTCAACTTTGTTTATCAACTGTTTCTAGATTGTCCTTTGTTTGAAGCTTTCAAATAATATATTACTTTCACTTATGTCTATTCTCTTTTGTTGCAGATCCAGTCATTTCTTGCTGGTGTACCTTATATTGTTGTTGGTTTTAGGTAAATTTACGTGCTGTGCTCTTCCAACTGTGCTTTTCCTTTTCCTTTCTAAAGACTCGGGGGACTGATCTTGCCATGGTTTCTTCTCTTTCATCTCTCCATTAATGTTCAACAGTAATGAGAATGTAGTTGAAAACATCAAAAGATCTTTCTTTGTACTTCGATATAAACAGAGGACCGTGGTAAATTTGATATATGCCAGTGGACGACTAGTTTGAGTCATATAGATGTCTTGTACATATCTCTGGCGCCATCTTGGTATTTAGTAATAAAACATGTAACCTATATAAAAAAAAGAAGAAATGCTCAGTAATCTTCACAAGATTTCAGTTGTGTTCTTTCAGTGACTGATCATGACCCAAGTCAAATTTGCTCAGTTATTTTTTGACAAGTGATCCAAGGTTAACTTTATGAATCTGTAATTGATTTATACTGTAGGGATGATGCTGGTCGTCTTGTCCGCACGGAAAGATTGAGAACTAAAGATATCACTCACAGAGTAAAAATGAAAAATTATTGGCAGGTAATTAATCTCTTTGTTCTGAGGTATGCATAAATGCCTATACTTCTGTCTGATAGATTGAGGGAGTTAGAAAGGCATTTATTTCTTGTTTTTAGATTTGTTTTCTCGTTTCAGTCTTTTTGGTGGGTTATGTTTCCTTTCTTCTTTCTTTTCCTTTTTATTTGGGGGGGTCGAGGAGGGGGTGATCACGAGGGTGAATTAGATTTTGCTCCTCATTTTCATATGAATGTTCAACATAGTGAGTTTGAAAGAATTTGAACATCCAACCTAAAACCTTAAGATAGTGGATCGAGGTGTACAAGACCTTTATAAAGGAAGCCCTTACACAAAATCATGTGGGAGAACTGTATAACTCAACAGCCTCCGGCATGTATAACATGGTTTTGGGGTTCAACTCGAACTTTAATATCCGAGTTACAAGTGTGGGAATAAGTTTGCCAAGAGTTGGCTCTGGAAGTACCTAAGCATTAGAAATTCAAAGATAATGGGTGAAACAACCCAAGACCTTTATAGCTCAATAATGAAATTTAATAGCAGTTTTCTGCATAACATTAATCTTCAGTTAGTTGACAATATTGAAGGTCATCCACCAGTAGCCTAGTTATTGACATTGCATATCATAGGATTTTCCCATTGGTCTTCCCCGCCCCTTTTCCGCTGCCAAGGCCAGTTCTCCTCTTGTTTTTCTTATCGATCTACTCCTAAGGAAAAAACAAAAGAGAAGAAGTTTTAAAAAAAGAAGAAAAAATAGTGACCTGTTTTCTGCACCTAGCTTTCATAGGAATTGGAGCACTACCTGCTCCGTAATGGAAACCACGCAGTTTCTTGTTGCTTATGAGCCTTACACATAAAAAGACATTGTGAGAAGTCTTTTATCGCTTTGGTTTCTCTTAAGTTTTCCTAGTGTTGTCAAGTTAGCAATTAGGTTCCAGTTCTCATGTCTCTTGGCTGTTGCTGTGGTAGGGTGGAGTGTGCTTAGCATTTGCAGATGAAGTATTATGCTGGCTCTACGGGACGGTTAAAGAAAGTAAGAACACTAGTAAAATCTTTTGTTAAGTGTACTTGTTCTTTTACTTGTTCGGAATATAATTTGATTACTTGGAGGAAAGAAACAAGAAATTTGAAATGGTTTCAAAGCTCTGATTGTTTATTGACAATGTTGTGAATCTTCAGATGAAGACTACATATTGCAGTTTGCTCCACCTTCTGCGCGTTTGGAGCTTCTTCAAGCTCAGTCCTGCCCTGATGCAATAACGGACCACGTTCAACAGTTATAGTACCTATTTTGGATGATCAAATTCTTCATAAATGGTTTTGAGGTGGTAACAAATCTATAACGTAGGGCTGTTCGCTGAAGAGTAACGACATTCCCCTTTTCTTTTGCGGAATTTTTGTATCAACTGTAATCAGTTGTAAAGTTTTTTAGATGCAAGAACATTCACCGTCGTTACAGTTGTTTACATTGAGCGTTATCCAAGTTAAGTTGTACGGGGCAGCGGAATCCTCCTTTTCAGTTCTCCAAAACTGGGAACAGTGTAAAAGTTTAACCGAAATGGCTACAAAAATTGGAATTCTCAATTTTGTTCTTTGAACTGTGTATTTCTTGTCTTGGGAGTTCTTCCATTTGTACTTCCAATGGGAATTGAATGACGAAGTTAGATCGTTGTCGAGTTTGGTTTTGAGAATGCTGCAGCTTAAGTACATAAAATGCTTTTTGCATTTAGAAAAAGTGACTTGGCACCTCTCTTTGGCCAAGAAACTTATTTGTTTTTTTTCTCCCTTTTTGGCCTTTTCTCTAATAGTAACATGAGAAAATCTAATTTTTGAAATTTAATTATTGTATTTAATAATGAGAGCTGAAAAGGCAGTATATTAAATTTATTATAAGTGGAGTGTGGACATCTATTTCACTCTTCTCTCTTGGTCTTAAATCTCAAGCACCCAACATTCTAATTTGAAAGGCAAAAAGAAATATAATTGTTAGAAAATAAAAATTGTAAAGTAAATAATTTGTAGACAAGCATAGAGAGGTTGATTTATTCAACTTCAAACTGATGTTCATAATGAATTGAAATTTTCTCTATTTATAGAAGAAAGTAAGCAATTGCGAGATTTTTCTTGAGCTGCTTGTAAGCTATCTGCATGAACTGCTCGCAACCTGTCTCTTTAATAAGAAGCTGCTGCAATTCATTTCATTGAGTTGCCTGCAATCTGTCTTCATCAGCTTCTTAGAGATAAACTTCAATGGAGTACTGAATGGATAATCTTTTTCAAGAAGATTATCTATGATGGAGTAATAAATGGACATCCACGATAGTATTTTTATAACATTCCCCCTTGGATGTTTATTATTAAGTGCCTCGTTAAAACTTTACTTGGAAAAATCCTGTGAAAAAAAATTCTAGTGAAGGAAAAATAGTGCACATATTTAGTAATACGTATTGCTAGTTGCTTCATTAAAACCTTACAAGAACCCTGTGGGGAATACCTTAGTAAGGAAAAAAAAAGTATCACATGAATTTTACTCCCCCTGATGAAAACCTTGTATCAAATATTTGAGCCTCCGTATTCCAATCTTATATATCATCTTCTCAAAAGTTGAAGTTGGTAAAGATTTAGTGAATAAATCTGCCGGATTGTCACTTGAATGAATTTGCTACACATCGATATTATCATTCTTCTGAGATCATGTGTGAAGAATAACTTTGGTGAAATGCGTTTTGTTCTATCTCCTTTTATGAATATGTCCTTTAATTGGGATATGCATTCAACATTGTCTTAGTATAAATTTTTTGGTCTTTTATCATATTCCAAACCACATTTTTCTCGAATAAAACGAGTCACTGATCTCAAATATACGCATTTCTGAATAGCTATTATCTCAACATGATTTGAAGAAGTAGCAATAATAGATTGCTTTGTGGAGTACCATGATATGACAGTACCTCCACATATAAACACGTACCCAGTTTGAGATCAAGCTTTATGAGGAGATAAATAACCTGCATCTGCATAATCAACAAGATCTTCACTACCTTTGTTAGCATAAAACAAACACATATCAAGAGTTCCCTTTAAGCATCACAATATATGCTTAATCCCGTTTCAATGAATCCGTGTAGGAGAAAAGCTATATCTTGCTAGTAAATTAATAGAAATACAATATCAAGTTTTGTAGCATTAGCAAGATACATAAATACATCAATTGCATTGAGATAGGACATTTCATGACCGCGCATATGGGGCAGAAAGTGTGAGAAGTGCACGTCCTGTCAGGGAAAACTGTCCTTCTTCGCGTAGGAGAAGGTATAATTGTTTGGACCCAACCCTACTTGGTATATATACATGAAAAAATGGTATTTTGAGTACTTTTGACACACTTTGGACCTAAGGAGGCAGAGACACACTAGGAGCAAGGCGGGAAATTCTTCTACGAGTTTTTCACTTCCTTCTTCCTATTTTCATTATTGGTTATGAATTCTAGTATTGTAGTTATGAATACTATTATAAATAGCTAATTTATTATCTAGAGTTTTGATAAAACCTTTTGTAGGATAAATTCTTGTTTTGTTTTTATATAATTGAGTCGTTGGATCTCTATACTTGTTCAACTACGTGTTTATTGTTGTTGATTGAATGACCATCAATTGACTGTGCCTATTTAGTATGTATTACTTGAAAAATAATACATATTTAGTTAGTTGTTGAACAACATCACTCTTGAGTATGTGAGGAATCAATACAAAGGGTTTAAAGGTGGGATTAGGAATAACGAAACCTTGGTGCGATCTTAGTGAGCGGTAAATTAGTACCAGCTAGCGTAGTTCAAAAGAATATGTCTAGTAAATTGTGGTAGTTGCTCAGAAGAGAATTATGACACCCAAAGTACTCACGATTGGTAGAGAATACTTAGACGAAATTATAGAAGGCATAACAGGAAAGATTCCGACAATTGGGGAAATCATAACTCTAGACCTCTTTAGTCTTGTCTCAAATTTCATCCTTGTTAGTTGGTAAGTTTATTGCTTTATAATAGTTGTTAGTTAATTAGTTAGAAATAAATATTATAATCTCTATAATTAGGAAATTATTTGGACTTGTGTTTCTTAGCAATATCGAATAACTGTAGCTAAGCCTTAGTTCTCTATGAGATTCGACTCCGGACTTGTAAATCGAATTACATTTGCAACGACTGCTTAGTCCTTTTTATAAGGCATAGTTGGGCATGATCAGTGCTCAAAATGGCAGAGTCTCGTGCCGAAACGTGTTATAAAATAAAAAGTGTAAAGTTAAACAAACTAAAGACGAGTATAAAGAGAGATTGATATAATATTCAACTTCAAAATGATGTCCATAATGAACTGAAATCTCCTCTATTTATAGAAGAAAAGAAGCAGTTGCGAGGCTTTTCAAGAAGGAATTGCGAGGCTTTAATTTTCTTGAACTGCTTGTAAGCTGTCTACATAAACTGCTCGCAACATATCTGTTTAATAAGAAATTGCTGCAAGTCATTTCATTAAGTTGTTTGCAACCTATCTGCATCAGATGCTTGGAGATAAACTTTAATGGAGTACTAAATTGATGGAGATTATCTACAGTGGAGTAATAAATGGACATCCACAATAATATTTTCATAACAATAATGTCTTTTTTGTGAAAAGTTATTAACCGAAGATAGTTGACAATTCATCGTATCTAGAGCACCGTTCCAATATGGTATGAATGTGGAGGAGAAAAACTGAAGAATGTGGGCAGAAGTTTTTATAATTGTAATAAACACACAATAAATATTTGGCCGAAGTTATGAAGATGAAGAGTTGGTTTTAAAGGCTTGTGGTTGTTGAAAACTCACCTGTTGCATCCATGGAGTTCCTCCAGAACCAACAACAATATTTCACTGGGGAAAGGAGAGAAAACAAGCATAGGGAAATATATACAATTGTAACTAGGAACACATGGTCGAGTTATTTTAGGGATTTATACACTTGTAAATTGATTCATCGACTTATAACTTTGTCACGATCCAAAATCTATTAAGATTGTGATGGCGCCGGACACCATCGTCAGGCAAGTCAATAATTAATTAGTTGAAATAAATTCATGTTTTAACATTTTTGAAATCATTACCTTTAACTTATTACGTAATAACTAAACAAAAATTCGTTAAGTAAATACGACAGTCTAATATTCTATTTTTTATAAAATACATCCCATACACATCCCCTAGAACCCGGTGTCACAAGTGCATGAACAATTTCTAAGAATTTATACAATCATTACAAAGCTTGTCCGAGATACAAATTGGATAATGGAATTTAAAACAAAATGAATACAAAACGAGGGAGACTCTGTCAGCTGCGGATCGCCTCCGGATGATACAACTCGCCTAAGTCTCCAAACCAGCCACATCGCTGTGAAAGTACATGTGCAATAAAAATGCACAGCAAATGTAGCATGAGTACGAAAATAACGTATACTCAGTATGTCACCCGCCTAACCTCAGAGAGGTAGTGACGAAAGGCCGAATTAGACACTTGCTAAAGGTCAATTTAGTATATTCAAGTGAGACACTAAGCATGAATGTCATAGACAATTTATTAAAATCAGGAATAAATAATATCAACTCCTTCCATATTTAACACTTTAAATCCTCGTCATTTCAATTGAAAACTTAATTCATAATCAAGGATAAGAAACATCAGTCTTATTTCACATTTTACACATCAATTCTCCTTTCTCATAACTGGCCATTAAAACTTTCTTAGGCCGATAAACATGTATAAATCATAGCAAATACGTAGTAAATATCATGCGCAAGCAATGCCGAGGGTCGACGACCCGAACCAACATAAACATAAACTGTGCACTGCCGAGGGTCGAACGATTCGAACCATAAATGCATCTATTTTTCCCGCTCGCGAATCAATCATGAGACACGGTCAACATAATAATAATAAGGCTAACCTGCTCGCAAATCATACCTCCGACTCAGGTGCTCATATGTAGACGTATTCACATAATAAATCCGCATTTTTATCAAGAAAACAACTTCTCAGGAAATGATAAAATCCTTTTAAAGAAACACAAAAAAATAGCATTTAAATCTTTGTTTTGAAACTCATTTGCCAAGTTTAATAATATTTAATAATATAACCTTATCAGGTATACAATTATTCACGGAGGAAATCAATTCTCCTTCTAGATGATTAAGAAAATGAACTCTAGTCTTCTTAGATATTCAATTACTATTTCGATTATATTAGCGGTCTAGTATTACTGGCAAGATCATGGGTACAACAGGTAAGGCATGCTAGTGGGTCCTAGACTACCCGGACATGGCATAATAGTAGCTACGCACGGACTCCCGTCACCTCGTGCGTACGTAGCTCCCACAAATAGTAGCACTTATTCAGTTAGTTCACCTATGGGGACAATTCCCCCTCACAAAGTTAGAAATGACACTTACCTCGCTCCGAAATTCCATAACCGGCTTCCAAGCCCTTCCGACGACTCCAATTGATGCACAACGCCCCAAAACTATTCAAATAACGGGCAAATCAATAAAAATTCACTCTAATACTTGTAACAATTCAAATTATATAAGTTTCCAACTCCGTTCGAAAAGTTGACCAAAATGCCCTCGGGCCCACGTGCCTGGATTCTGAAATTTCTTGAAGATAAAATCTACCCATAGCTTTACTAACTCAATTATACAATTTACTCTAATTTTCATGCTCAAATTCATGGTAAGAGTCCAAAATTCCAAATTCTAGGTCTTCCCCAAAATCTCAAATTTATACTAATTTTCCATGTCTAAATCCATGTAAGATCACATATTTAACTCAAAAATAGGAAGAAATCACTTACCTAGTGTTGCTTGATGAAAATCCCTCCTTGAGATCTCCCAAATCGTCCAAACCAAATGAAAGAAATGAAAGAAATGGGCCAAATCTCGTGTTTAAAACAATCTGCCCAGGCTTCATCGAGTTGTACCTTGCGATGTGCAGGTTGTACATCCTATTACAATTTTCTTTTGCTGTACACCTTATGTTAAAACGCCCATAACTCCTTGTATAAATATCTAAATGACAAACGGTTTGAATATATAGAAACTAGACTCAAAGATCTTTAAATTGATAGGTTATACACCATATAATTCTTTATATACTCCGAGATGTGAGCTTCTAAAGTCGGCTCCATGCATCAGAAAATTCTGTCGAAACTGCTCCACTAGCCATCTTCAATCGATCATAACTTCCTGATAAAATGTCCAAATCATGAATGGTTTAACTTTATGGAAACTAAAATACAAGGGCTAAAACTTTTATGTTTTGCAAACTTTGATATTACTTATAGATTTTGATATATACGCTTCCAAAGTTAGCTTTTCGATTCATCAGTTGTTGTCCAAAACAGATTTGCAACAGAAATTTCAGCAGCTATTTGGCCCGAAATACATTCTGTTAGCCTTCCGAAATCTACCCGAGGCCCTTGAGAGCTTAACCAATTATACCAACATGTCTAAAAACATGATACGAACTCGCTCGAGGCCTCAAATCACATCAAACAACGTCGAAATCATGAATCGCACTCCAATTCAAGCTTTATGAACTTTGAAATTTTAAATTTCTACATCCGATGCCGAAACCTATCAAATCACGTCCGATTGACCCCAAATTTTGCACACAAGTCATATTCGACCTTACGGACCTGCTCCAACTTTCGAAATTGGAATCTGACCCTGATATCAAAAAGTCAAACTCTCGGTCACAATTCTCAAAAACCTTCAAATTTCTATCTTTAGCCAAATGACTTCAAAATGACCTACTCACATCCGAATTCACTTCCGATCGCGCTCTCAATTTCAGAATCACCATACGAAGCTATTCCCAGACTCGGAATCCCAAACGGACATCTATAACACTGAAATGCCTTACAACCCAAATTTATGAAATTCTTCTAAAATACTATCTTCCATAATATGGGCCGAAATGCTCCCGGGTTATCCAAAGCCCGATCCGGACATACACCCAAATCCGAAATCATCATACGAACCTGATGGAACTTTCAAATCCTGATTCGGAGGTCGTTTACTCAAAAATCTAATCTTAGTTGATTCTTCCGACTTAAGGCTTCCGAATTGAGATTTTTCTTCCTAAATTGACTCCAAAATTCCTGAAATTCAGTTCCGACCATACCTACAAGTCATAATACTTGAAATAAAGCTGCTCATGACCTCAAACTGATGAACGACGTGCTAGATCTCAAAACGACCGGTCGGGTCATTACGTTCTCTCCCACTTAAACATACGTTCGTCCTCGAACGTGCCAAAAACTGCTCTGGAGTTATCTGAAATCACTTTTTAACACCTCGTGCACCTGCCCGTGCTACCACAACCCAGTTGAGCACATTCGCTTGATCAAATCTGAAGATATCCTCTTTTATCCATACAATAAGCTCAGAACCTAGTTCCAACACTTGAAATTCTCTGCCAGGCCTGTTTCTAAAATATGAACACCGTACCAACTACCACACGAGGTACCAGAACACGACTGCGTACCTTTGCTGAATCAGCACCATGCACCGCATAATTCATCATCTAGCCACCATGACATTCCCTGAACCTTAACAGCCAAAATTCTACGAATCTGATACTCCCAATGCAACTTATAATATACATACATACATCCTGCTATAGTGCTGACGATACCACCACAACGGAGGAGATGTGTAGAAATTCCTAACCAGCTGCAGAGTTAACCAAACATTGAATCTCTCCTCTTGACTTAGATCCTTATCTCATTACGAACCAAAGAAGGGTAATTTTCCATTAATATATTCCGCATAACCTTATCGCACTGATCCCTGATCCAATAATCGCGTCTCACCCATTATGAACTGTTCAGACATAAATCATCCCAGACATGACCAACAGTCTCACACGATGCCACAATGCGCCAATAGGCCACAACTCGAACATGATACATAAAGAAATGACTCAGGAAGGGACTACTCAACTCACGCAACTAATATGAACTTTCCTCAGAATACAGGCAGTAAAACACAGGAAAACAGATATAGGGAACCATACTCAACATCACACTGTTGCGGCGTGCAACCCGATCCAAATAATATACCCGTGGCGGCGTGCCACCCGATCCCATCATAAAATTCACACAAGGAGATATACACGAAGATGAATTGCTACCCATTACAAATTACCGAATATTAGTCACAAGCACGCTAAGTGCATAATACCATCCTGGAGAGACTGATAGAGCCATACGCTACAAAACTCGAGCACAACCGAGGTGCGATATATATACTCTGAATCTCAAGAGCTCTCCTGCTCACATAACATCATCACTACACGAGACTCAACACATAGGTATCTATCAAGCCGTTTCACACCTCACACGTCACAATCATAATATACATGAATTTGACGAAGACGGAACGACATATGATATTCCAACACCCCTCCTTGAGGAGCGTTATACTGAAATGAACACACCTGATTCACATGGATCCCACAACCACATTGAATCCATTCACAACCCTCAAGCCGATTCCGCTCACACTACAGTAGGCTAATAGATTTACCTGGGTCCATAATAACCCACTTCCTCTCATAACACTCAAGAACAACCATCATAGCCGGGACAAACACCCCACAATCCACAACCAACTGAATCGAACTCCTTCCAGGCATAAGTTCTCAAATAAGCAATATTGCACTTCCTTATACTTGGTCTAAATATTCAATCAATCAGGTGACTACATGTCACACTTATATAATCTTCCTGTGGTCACGCTCCCACGACCTTCCACACAAGGTAACAAGTCTACACATCCATACCACCGACCATGCTAACGCTGTAAAACAAATCAAGAACCCATAACCAGGATACAAAGCCTCTTTGACCAAACACCGATCTCAGATGACGCTGAAGTCATCACCAACTTACCTTAAACATTCATATCCCTTTTTCCCCTTGCTCACCCGAGCTCATGACATCCTTGTCAACACCGAATCGAAACCCTGATCCTTACTTCCAGCTCCACACTGACTACTGCACCTAACATGCCGATATGGAATGGCATAGGATTTCCATCATAACTCCTGAACCGCTAATAGGGGAAACACTTCATCACATAGAAACCTTTTACTTAACTCAACTCAAGGGAACCATAACAACACACGTGTCAAAATCACAAAACAGGAAAATCCTCAAGGAGTAGTCTATACCACCATAATCCGACCGGGATCCGCCTACACCTGACAGGACATAATACTTGAATGCTTCCAAATAAAATCCATTACGGTGGCCGACAAGCCTCGCACGTACTGGCACAAACTACACGCATAACTTAATCACACTGAAGGAACTGATCACTGCCATAAGTGCGCCATTTCAACCATGGCTAACCACTCTATCTTCTTTTAATCATCTTCAATTGCCTCAGGAATAATAGTAACTTCCTTCAACTCATAGCAACTCAACCCTCACTCATCCCGAGTGACCTTGATTAATGAGATCATGCTGCCTAAATCCCGCAACCCGTCTCATATCCTCCTGATAATCTTATTACAACCCGGGGTTTATTTCTCTCACTTC
Organism: Nicotiana paniculata; assembly: GCA_005239505.1. Taxonomy (NCBI): domain Eukaryota; kingdom Viridiplantae; phylum Streptophyta; class Magnoliopsida; order Solanales; family Solanaceae; genus Nicotiana; species Nicotiana paniculata. The sequence goes on along the minus strand of ML336516.1, from coordinate 7,620 downwards.
TCCAATACTATTCTGCATGTTGAAAATAACATATAACACTCCAATCATTTTCCCTTTCTCAGAAATTACGCTGCACAAGCTCGATTCTTAATAATACTGCTGCCTGAAACCCTTAAACACCGCATTCTTAACTTTCGAATTCACTAGGACCTATATTGCGAGTCACCCACTCTGACTGGCCCCGAATACAATCAGCTCCAAGGCTCTTGTAGCACATGAACACCCTTTTCAATGAAGCACGTGACTGAGTCACTACCCTAACAACTCGCCTACGCCTTAAGCATAAATTCTGAATCTTCCAAAGCCTAACACTGGTCCAATAAGGCCAACTTTTGCACACATTTATCAAATCCCATGCATAATTACCATTTCACTCATTTCCCCTTAGCTGAAATAACTTGCCAATACGCCGACAATCCGCAACCCTCATGAGAAGATAATCCTACAGCCCAATTGCAGGTGGTGGGACTCTCCCACTTAGCCCGAAGCTACTCCTTGCACCACTCTGGACCCCACCGAAATCCTTCTAAATTCTTCTATTGGCATTCTCTAAATACTCAAGTTCCCTAGCATCATTCACATATTCGGACTCCCACCGAATAACCACTAGAATTCCTTGCAGAAACTTGCCAACTACACGATCGCTAGCTTGCCCACAAGAGATAACCCACATGTGGAAATTACCAACTAACACCTTCCAACGATGCTGTACTGCACACTCTCTACAACATCAATACCCTATCCTAAGCCTGTTCTCATTCACCAACTTTACCAGTCCGTCCGCCCTTCATGGACATCTACTAAATGTGCTACAATATCTTCTAATTCACCACTATGCTGCCACTCTCCCATTTTGGTTAACCTCATTCCTTTAAGCACTACCTAACTTCCTTTTCTTACGCTTGACCTTTTAGAAATTTAGCCGCTACCTGACACTTCTCACATGTCTTCCTTCATCGTATGCTGCCTAATTCAATATCATTCTCTGTAGCTCTTAAACCAGTAGATCACCACGACTTCAAACTCTCCGAAGATCATCTTTCTCGAGCTGCCGTCATTAGAAATAACTATTCACTTTTGAACCACCACACACCATGATCTATGACAATCGCTTCTTCAATACTACTTCACAACACTCTAACCTAATGCAACCGAAGAACTATAACATCGGAGAACTTAACACATTCTATTCGATCAAAACAACGATACCACATCACAAATGAAAACTCTACCTCGCTTGATAACACCAAATCTTATTACTTTATCCCCCAAAATTGAACATTCATAGTCCAATTGCCCTTCCTCCGCCGGAACTAAAATACTGAAATCTCGAAATTACGCTCTGAGAAGACCTCCCTTCAAGTCATTCATTACCCCGACATATGGGCAAACATTCTACCATCAAATCAACACTGCGCGATAACCAATCAAAAACATCGTCACTACCTGAGCATAGCCTCAAGGCTCTCAGAACCACAACTACTGAGCTGAAACAACATATTATCCTTCTCCAGGGCAACAACAATAGCCCCCAACCAATTACGCATGGAAAATGTCTCGCACCACATCCATAGCACCATTTCAATTCCTCAAATTCCTGATCCATAGCAAGCGCTTCGCGATGCGTAAGATTGGGGAGGAAGAAACATAGGCATAAGCCTCGGAGGAATCAAATCGCACGATGAAGAATCAAGAAGGGAAGTACTCCTAATAACCCTTTAGCCTCTCGAAGATAAGTACAGACGTCTCCGTACCGATCCACAAGACTCTACTAGACTTGCTCATGACAAGTGAAACCTAAGGGAACCTAGTGCTCTGATACCAAGTTGTCACGATCCAAAATCTATTAAGGTCGTGATGGCGCCGGACACCATCGTGAGGCAAGCAAATCATTAATTAATTGATTTAAATTCCTGTTTTAACATTTTGAAATCATTACCTTTAACTTATCACATAATAACTAAACAAAAATCTCTTAAGTAAATACGACAGTCTAATATTCTATTTTTTATAAAATACATCCCATACACATCCCCCAGAACCCGGTGTCACAAGTGCATGAGAAATTTCTAAGAATTTATACAATCATTACAAAGCTTGTCCGAGATACAAATTGGACAATGGAATTTAAAACAAAATGAATACAATATGAGAGATACTCTGTCAGCTGCAGATCGCCTTCGGATGATACAACTCACCTAAGTTCCAAACCAGCCACATCGCTGTGAAAGTACCTGTGCAATAAAAATGCACACCAAGTGTAGCATGAGTACGAAAACAATGTGTACTCAGTAAGTCACCCACATAAACTCAGAGAGGTAGTGAAGAAAGGCCGAATTAGACACTTGCTAGAGATCAATTTAGTATATTCAAGTGAGACACTAAGCATGAATGTCATAGACAATTTATTAAAATTAGGAATAAATAATATCAACTCCGTCCACATTTAACACTTTAAATCCTCGTCATTTCAATTGACAATTTAATTCATAATCACGGATAAGAAACATCAATCTTATTTCACATTTTACACATCAATTCTCCTTTCTCATAACTGGCCATTAAAACTTCCTTAGGCCGATAAACATGTATAAATCACAACAAATACGCAGTAAATATCATGCGCAAGCAATGCCGAGGGTCGACGGCCCGAACCAACATAAACATAAACTGTGCACTGCCGATGGTCGAACGGCTCGAACCATAAATGCATCTATTTTCCCCGCTCGCGAATCAATCATGAGACACAGTCAACATAATAATAATAAGGCTAACCTGCTCGCGAATCATACGTGCGACTCAGGTGCTCATATGTAGACATATTCACATAATAAATCCGCATTTTTATCAAGAAAACAACTTCTCAGTAAATGATAAAATCCTCTTAAAGGAACACAAAAAAACTAGCATTTAAATCTTTGTTTTGAAACTCATTTGCCAAGTTTAATAATATTTAATAATATAACTTTATCAGGTATACAATTATCCACGGAGGAAATCAATTCTCCTTCTAGATGATTAATAAAATGAACTCTAGTCTTCTTAGATATTCAATTACTATTTCGATTATATTAGCGGTCTAGTATTACTGGCAAGATCACGGATACAACAGGTAAGGCATGCTAGTGGGTCCTAGACTACCCGAACATGGCATAATAGTAGCTACGCACGGGCTCCCGTCACCTCGTACGTACGTAGCCCCCACAAATAGTAGCATTTATTCAGTTAGTTCACCTATGGGGACAATTCCCCCCTCACAAAGTTAGAAAGGACACTTACCTCGCTCTGAAATTCCATAACCGGCTTCCAAACCCTTCCGACGACTCCAATTGATGCACAACGCCCCAAAACTATTCAAATAACGGGCAAATCAATAAAAATTCACTCTAATACTTGTAGCAATTCTAATTATATAAGTTCCCAACTCCGCTCGAAAAGTTGACCAAAATGCCCTCGGGCCCACGTGCCTGGATTCCAAAATTTCTCGAAGATAAATTCTACCCATAGCTTTACTAATTCAATTATACAATTTACTCTAATTTTCATGCTCTAATTCATGGTAAGAGTCCAAAATTCCAAATTCTAGGTCTTCCCCAAAAATCTCAAATTTATACTAATTTTCAAAGTCTAAATCCATGTAAGATCACATATTTAACTCAAAAATAGGAAGAAATTACTTACCTAGTGTTGTTTGGTGAAAATCCCTTCTTGAGCTCTCCAAAATCGTCCAAACCAAATGAAAGAAATGGGCCAAAACTCATGTTTAAAACAATCTGCCCAGGCTTCATCGAGTTGTACCTTGCGCTGTGCAGGTTGTACATCCTATTACAATTTTCTCTTGCTGTACACCTTATGTTAAAACACCCATAACTCCTTTTAGAAATATCCAAAGGATAAACGGTTTGAATATTTAGAAACTAGACTCGAAGATATTTAAATTGATAGTTTGTACACCATATAACTCTTTATATATTCCGAGATATGAGCTTCTAAAGTCGGCTCCATGCATCAGAAAATTCTGTCGAAACTGTTCCACTAGCCATCTTTAATCGATCAAACTTTATGATAAAATGTCCAAATCATGAATGGTTTAACTTTCTGGAAACTAGAATGCAAGGGAAATTTTTTTATGTTTTGTAAATTTTCAGATTCCTTATAGATTTTGATATATACGCTTCCAAAGTTAGCTCTTCGATGCGTTAGTTGCTGTCCAAAACAGATTTGCAGCAGAAATTTCAGCAGCTATTTTGGCCCGAAAATCCATTCTATTAGCCTTCCGAAATCCACCCGAGGCCCTCGGGAGCTTAACCAATTATACCAATATGTCCCAAAACATGATACGAACCTGCTCGAGGCTTCAAATCACATCAAACAACATCGAAATCATGAATTGCACTCTAATTCAAGCTTTATGAACTTTGAAATTTCAAACTTCTACATCCGATGCCGAAACCTATCAAATCACGTCTGATTGACCCAGATTTTGCACACAAGTCATATTCGACCTTACGGACCTGCTCCAACTTTCGAAAACGGAATCTGACCTCGATATCAAAAAGTCAAAACTGTCGGTCAAACTTCTCAAAAACCTTCAAATTTCTATCTTTAGCCAAATGACTTCAAAATGACCTACTGACATCCGAATTCACTTTCGATCGTGCTCCCAACTCCAGAATCACCACACGAAGCTCTTTCCAGACTCGGAATCCCAAACGGACATCTATAACACTGAAATGCCTTACAACCCAAATTTATGAAATTCTTCTAAAATACTATCTTCCATAATATGGGCCGAAACACTCCCGGGGTATCCAAATCCCGATCCGGACATACGCCCAAGTCCGAAATCATCATACGAACTTGCTGGAACCTTCAAATCCTGATTTGGAGGTCGTTTACTCGAAAATCTAATCTTACTTGATTCTTCCGACTTAAGGCTTCCGAATTGAGAATTTTCTTCCTAAATTGACTCCAAACTTCCTGAAATTCAGTTCCGGCCACACCTACAAGTCATAATACTTGAAATAAAGCTGCTCATGACTTCAAACTGCTGAACGACGCGCTAGAGCTCAAAACAACCGGTCGGGTCGTTACAAACCTAGTGATGAATGAATTTAATTCATTAACTCTGTTATAATACAAATAATGAATACTACTATCATATACTATAACATGCTTTATATGTAGTTAAAGCACCACGAAGTGTGTGTTATATATATACACACACTAACATATGCTATAATAAGTTATATATACGTTATAGTATTATTGTACATTTCTGTGTGTGTGTCTATATATATATATATATTGGTTTATCAATTCATTAATTATTCGTATGTAGTAATGTATAAGATTGATCATCAATTACAATATAGTTTATGCGTGTGTATGAAATTACTCATATACATAAATATAATTTAAAAAATTACTTTACATAGATGCTATTATAATGTATTAAAAGTAATTACATAGTTAAAAATAGTTTAATTTTTTTTAAAATTTAATAATTAAATAATTTAATTTCATAATTAAAGAAAAAAAATAATTTAATTTTTTAAAAATAGCGACCAATGTTGGTCGCTATTTTCAACTTAATTTTTTTTAAAAAAAGATAGCGACCAACGTTGGTCGCTATTTTTGGTCAAACGGTCAAAACTTATTTACAGACCAAAAATAGCGACCAAAGTTGGTCGTTTTTTCTAATTCCGTAAACAAAAACGGGTTTCCCTCCATTTCTCTTATTTCTTTCCCCAAAATTTTCCCAACTCTCTTTTTCCCTACCTTTCTCTATTTCACTCACCCAAATCCCATCCCCCACCCCGCGCCACCACCTCCCCCCTTGATCGCCGCCCACTGCTTGTCGCCCACCGCCTCGCCGCCCCCTTCCGCCCCTCTCTCTCTCTCTCTCTCTCTCTCTCTCTCTCTCTCTCTCCTTCTCCACCTAAAAAAAACCAAGGTTAGAATTATAACCTTGATCCTTGTTATTTCTAGTGTGTGTGTGTATGTTGCAAAATTTGATGTATTGTAGTTTATTGTTTCAATTAGTGTTTCAATTCTTTGAACATTATATTTTATTGAGGATTAGGGTTTAGGTCTTGTTCTAATTAGTTTTGTTAATTAATTTTATTAACTAATTAGTTTAATTAGTGTTGAATTTAGTTTAGTTAGATTTGAATTATACTTTGTCTTGATAGTTTAGTTAGAATTTAGGGTTTAGGATATGAATTAAATTTTTGGATATGAATTGGAATTTTAGTTTATGAATTGGAATTTTAGGATATGAATTGAGCCTTTAGGATATGAATTGAACCTTTAGGATATGAATTGAACTTTTAGGATATGAATTGAAATTTTAGGATATGAATTGGACTTTTAGTTTATGAATTAAAATTTTTGTGTATGAACTGAACTTTTAGGATATGAATTAAGCCTTTAGGATATGAATTGAACCTTTAGTAAATGAATTGGACTTTTAGTTTATGTATTGGAATTTTTGTTTATAAACTGAAATTTTAGGATATGAATTGAACTTTTAATTTATGAATTGAATCTTTTTGATATGAATTGAAATTTTAGGATATGAATTGGATTTTTAGTTTATGAATTGACATTTTTATGTATGAATTGAACTTTTAGGATATGAATTGAGTCTTTAGGATATGAATTGAACATTTAGGATATGAATTGGACTTTTAGTTTATGTATTGGAATTTTAGTTTATAAATTGAAATTTTAGGATATGAATTGAACTTTTAATTTATGAATTGAACCTTTTGGGTATGAT
>ML336515.1:0-14090 GCA_005239505.1 Nicotiana paniculata | reverse complement strand
TTATTTATTGATGTTTAAGAAGATAATCAAAGGAAGTTAGCTACTCAATTCTAACATTGGCTTTCCTAGCAAGTGTGGTGTTAGGCGCCATCGCGATCCCTAAGGTTGGGAAGTTGGGTCGTGACACAATAGAAATTCATATCTCGAGCTAGGGACCTCGGAACTCAATTTCGGGCATATGTCCAGGTCCCATATTTCAATACGGACCCACCGGGACAGTAAAAATATGGGTCTGAGTCCGTTTACTCAAAATATTGACCGAAGTCAACTATAATTAACTTTCAAGGAAAAAATTCTTGTTTTTATCAGTTTTTTGTTTTTAACATATAAGCCTTCCGGGTCAATACCCGGACTGCGCACACAAATCAAGGAAGGCTAGAATAAGGTTCTAAAGGTTTTGAAACACTGAGTTTGGTTCTAAAACGTAAGATGAACTATTGGGTCATCACATTCTCCACCTCTAAAACAATCGTTCGTCCTCGAATGGATATAGTAAAGTACCTGAACTGGTGAATAGGTGGGGATATCTACTTCGCATGTTCGACTCAAACTCCCAAGTAGCTGCATCAACGAGTTGACCTCTCCACTGCACTCAGACTGAAGGATAACTCTTCGATCTCAACTGACGAACCTACCGGGCTAGAATAGCCACTGGCTCCTCCTCATAAGTCAAATCCTTGTCTAACTGGACAGAGCTGAAATCTAACATGTGGGACGGATTGCCGTGATACTTTCAGAGCATGGACACGTGGAATACCGGATGAACTGCTGATAACCCCAGAGGTAAAGCAAGCCTGTAAGCCACCTCTCCCACTCTCTCAAGAATCTCAAAAGGTCCGATGTATCTATGGCTCAGCTTGCTCTTCTTCGCAAACCTCATGACACCCTTCATGGGTGATACCCGAAGCAACACTCTCTCCCTGACCATAAATGTCACATCACCGACCGGAATGAACGCAAGGCCGCCCATACTCGCTGCCTTCCTACTCAATGCGTCGGCCACCACATTGGCCTTCCCGGAATAGTACAAGATGGTGATATTATAGTCTTTCAATAGCTCCAACCACCTTCTCTGCCTCAAATTGAGATCCTTTTGCTTAAAAAAAATACTGAAGGTTGCGATGATCTATGAAAATCTCACACGACACGCCATAAATATAGTGCCTCCAAATCTTCAGCGCATGAACAATGAGTGCCAACTCAAAATCATGGACATGGTAATTCTTCTCATGAACCACCAACTTCCGAGATGCACATGCAATCACCCTGCCCTCCTGTATCAATACTGCTCCGAGCCCAACACGGTAAGCATCACAATATACCGTGTAAGATCCTGAACCTGATGGTAACACCAATACCGACGTTGTAGTCAAAGCTGTCTTGAGCTTCTGAAAGCTTCCCTCACACTCGTCTGACCATCTGAATGGGGCACCCTTCTGGGTCAACCTGGTCAATGGGGCTGCTATATATGAGAACTCCTCCACAAATCGACGGTAATAGTGGTTAGTTCCTAAGGCTTAATTTGAATCGTTTGTTTGGTAATTTGCTAGATTATATTGGTTTGGAGGCTTTTTTGAGAGGCAAAGCTGTGGTTGAGCATTAAGTGGTCTTTGAAGCAAGGTAAGTGTTGAGTCTAACCTTGACTTGAGGGAATTCGGAACCCTTAGACTATGTGGTATATTAATTTTATGTGAGCGGCGTATATGCGAGGTGATGAGTGCTTATGCGCCGAATTATCTGTTTCCCTGTTTTCCCATTTTTCTTAAATTATCTCTTTCCCTGTCTTAATTGTTATATTCTCTAAAAATTTCCCATGCCTACTTGCTACCTGTTAGCCATTGTTTCCTCCTGTTTATGATATTAGATCTTTTCATAGTTTCATGATCTCCTACTATTTTCTCAAGTTGGTTATTTGCACCTTCTAGTTGTAAATTATGGATTGGTCTCGCTGTGTAGTATTACTTATGCGGATTATCATGTTGTACAAGGTTTCCTATTTGTTTCAGTTTGGTGTTTAGGGATTGTAAAGGCTTTTTCATGATTTGAATTGTAAGTTTTACTGTGCATATTGAGTACTTGATATTGATATAGTGGGATCGGGTTGCACGCCGTAAATGTGAAATAAGGGTGGTATGATGAAGTGGAATAAGGATGAATCTATAGTGTACGGTGGGAACGGGTTGCACGCCGCAACAGGTGTAATAAGGATGGATTGTTTTGGTGAAATAAGGATGAACTATGATTCCGATATATATATATTGTTGTTAATGTTGTTACGAGGATATAAGGGAGGATTATGTGACGATCAGTGGGATCGGGTTGCGAGTTGCTACAACCTGTGTGTTTATATTCCTCTGGGCTGTGATTGTCTTACGATATTTCCCTTTTGCACTTAAGGATTGGTAAATTGTGTCGCTGACTTATTCCTGACGCTGTAGCTATCACTTTCAATTGATCGCTTTACTTCGTTCTATATTTTCTTTTTCTGTTTATATTATTTATATTGTGTACAAGTTGTAGTGTGAGTGACCCGCCTTAGCCTCGTCACTACTTCGTCGAGGTTAGGCTCGGCACTTATAAAGTACATGGGGTCGGTTGTACTCATACTATACTCTGTACTTCTTGTGTAGATTTTGGTACCAGCTCGAGCTGATCGTGAGGTTAGCAGCTGAATTTGCTCGACAGGAGACCCAAGATAGATCTGCTGGCATCCGCAGACCCTGGAGTCTCTTCCTAGTTACATTATTTTACTGTTTCTTTTCTTTCAGAAATTGTATTTCCTTTCAGACTTTGTTTGTAGTAAATCATAGTAGCTCGTGAGTTGTGACTCCCGAACATATATGTATCATATATTACGTCATTTATATTATTCCACGTGTTTTATTTCGTTTTAGCTTATTTGACTTTATTTGCTGAATTGAATAAAAATTGGCTTAATGATTCTCTAACGTTAGCTTGCCTAGCAAGTGAAATGTTAGGCGTCATTACAGTCCCGAAGGTGGGAATTCCGGGTCGTGACAAAAAATAAATTTACTTATATAATGAATTTAGAAATAAATTTAATTGGATAATTTTAATTGCTAATTTGTTAATTAATTTAGACATTAACTATTTGTTCTCAACCTTAAAGAGAATAATTTTCTTGTTTGATTCAAATTAACATTAGCTCATCGAAGCTCTGAATATTTAAATGTGACAATAATTTTATCCAAACTTTTATAACGTGGAACATTCCTTTTACCATTTGAAGTTTTATTAATATTAGTTTTCTAAAGTTAAATTTACTCAGATATTTTTTATATACTTTAAGTTCCTAAATGTTTGAGCTCATACATTATTCAAATAAGAAAAAATTAGTAGTCAAAACTTGAGTTAATTTTAAAGAATTAAAATAATAACTTGTCTAATAAAATTTATTTTCAAATAATAAAAATATAGATTATTATTTGACATAACGTCTTCATCTATATCTATCTATATCTATATCTATATTATTATAAAAACACGAATAATTTATGCTAAATAATGAATAACCAAAATATCCTTAAAATATTGATCGACTTTTATGTCCATATTTGTATAATTGATGGATCTAATGGTAAATTACTTAATAATGAAATTTTTTTCCGATTTAACTACACATGTGCCCGACCTATAATATTGATCCGCTTGAACTTGAAAAGTATGTCCATAATTTTCATTCAAAAGGAATTGTTGTTCCTAATTACAATTCCTTATAACAAGGCACGTACTAAACGAAAAGTTTAGTACTACGCTCTAAAAACATTTATAATATTTTGAGCAAAGTGGAAAATTCTTTGTATTAGTTCATATAAAGCTAAAACTAAATTAAGTTAGTATCTTTAATGATATATTTTGTGTTCCTAAATATTAGGAGTTACTACATAATTCAAATACTTTGAGTTAATTTTTAAAATATAGAATAAAAAGAAAATAATTATATAATAACTTTTTTAAAATATAAGATCTAAATTTAAAGGATAAAATAAATATAGGGGCAAGTTTATATGAATATTTTTTTACACGATAATAAAGTGGTTCTGATTATACATATGAGATTGTGCTCTTTAACTAATTATTTATTTTTACTTCAATATGAATAAGTGATTCCTTTACAAATTTCTCAAGAAAATCGACGAATGTTAGATTAGGTTTCCTAGAACAAGTACGTCCAAGTCTTCTATATATTGAAGTTCAACAAAATTTTTCGTTGATCGGTTTATTTTCATTAGATGCTCATGTGCCATGAATTTTCTCAAATTCAAGATTTACATCAATTTATATATATTCAACTAAAAAGCAAAGTACCTTAGAATATTATTTTTAATGTAGTATATGTGATGACTGGTTTAAAAATAATTTAAAGTAACTGGAACATAATGATTGGATCGGCTTTGTGACAGAAGCAAAAATATGTTCATATAGAATGTGAAAATCAATCGAAACTTTCCAAACAAATAGGATGTTTGCATAACATAAGGTATTGATTTTACCTTTGTGTATTGTTTGAAGATATTCTGGTTTATGAAATTAAGTTTTTTTTCCAAACTATTTATCTTTTTCATATTTACCTTATTCTAGATAATGAATATTTATTTTTTAACAAAATAAATATTTGTATTTTTTAAGGTACTGAATTTGCTGAGGAGTACGAATGTTATTTTTAGAGAATTGAAGTAATATAATTCTTTTAAATGTATTTATTCTTCATGTCCACGAAATTCTTATTATTCCTGATAGTACATATTTAAATAGTGAAGATTTATCCAAAAGTTTTAAAATAATTTTAACTCAAACGACGTGGAATGAATTTCAAAATTATCCTATACTTCTTGGAAATTTTTATAATATTTTCAAGTAAAATGTGTGAACACGGCGCAATTATGTGATTCATGTGATTACCATATATTTTATTACTCTTACATACATTGAGAAAATTGTGAAAAAACTTCTCAACAATGTTATGCTATATGTTAAAAAAATTATCTTAATAGGTGCCACATGTAATTATTTTCTTGCATGGTTGTGACTATTATTTTTGTTATATTTGAGGAGCGGGATGATCATTTGAGTGAAAAATGTATAACTATTGAAATCCTTTGTGATTTATTAAATAACCTCGAAGTATATATTGAACCCACGGCAAAATACAAAATTGATCACTTTACTAAAAATAATTATATTAACTAGCCAAAAAGTATATAGATAGGTATACTATAGATATAATACACATACATACCAAAAAAAAGTAATCTGCTATTATTTTTTAGAGTGGTTAAAATTAATATTTCTCTAAAATTTTAATCATGTACTTGATTATCAGAACATGTGTATGATTAATATTTTATTGCTTTGAATATGATAAAGCGGTAATACTTTTATTCAGGTTATATACGACATAATTTAAATTCGACATAACTTATAAATAATTTAGACAACCCTCCCAAATACGTCGAAGTACAATAGTGAAAACCTAATACTTTTTGGAGGTGATTCAAAGAGGGACAACTATATGTTTCACTTTAGGCCAAAGTTATAGAAGGAAACATACACCAAAAATGTCATCTATAAAGAAGTATTAGATATGATTCAACCTCAACAAATATTTATATACTACAAATAAAATACTTTCAAACCTAACTAAATTGATCATCTTTGTAGGTTAAGACGATATCATTTTGAATTTGCCACGACCCAAATTCCCAACCCTCGGGATCGTGATGGCGCCTAACACCGCACTTGCTAAGCAAGCCAATGTTAGAAATTAATTAACCTTTTTCTTAAAATAATTTAATTAGATATAAGTAAGCAGTTTAGAATAATGCGAAATATAATACTATCCAATAGATGAATCAATAATAATGTACGAATTAATGAAATGGAACTCGAAACTAATTCTAATGTCTAGATACCCAAGGTCTGGAGTCACAATTCACGAACTAATAAAGAATACTATAAGTATTTGGCTGAAAGAAATATATATATCTGTTTTGAATGAAATAAAACAACACTCCAAATAATGTAGAGAAGACACTATGGAATCTGTGGACGCCAGCAGATCTACCTCGTGTCTCCGTACGAATGCTCACCTATACACCACACACATGAAATTTCATATAGCATTTAAGTTGGGGATCCCTATTCCCTCAAGTCAAGGTTAAACCAAACACTTACCTCGACCTCACAAGCAACTCACTGCTCAAGCACAACTTTTCCTTTAGAATTCACCTCCAATCCACTCGTATCTAATTACAATTAGTTTGCTCTCATTAATTATTGCTAAAGGAACTAACTTTAATGCAAAATTATGATTTTCCTTAGTTTTTCCATCCAAAGACAAAAATCGACCCTGGGCCTGCTTGGTCCAAACTTGAGGTTCAGACCAAAATTTGTTTACCCATTCTCCCCCGAGCCCGAATATACAATTAGTTTTGGAATCCAACCTCAATTCGAGGTCTAAATTCTCAAATTTCGAAATTCCTAAGGTCTACCCAAAAATACCATTTTTTCCCCATGAAAACTCTAGATTCTAGGTTGAAATAATTGTTAAAAGTTGCAAGAGATTGAAAGGAATTAGTTAGAAATCACTTACCTATGATTTGGAGAAGTTTGGGTCTTTGAAAAATCGCCTATGGAGGTTTAAGATTTGAGAGAATTGAAAAATGAGTGAAAATCCCGTCAAAGATTCCACTTAACAGGCTGCGGTTATCGCAAATGCGATAAGGGTTTCGCAATTCCGAACCCTTCGAAATTACTGCTGCCTTCGCATTTGCGACTTCTGGTCATCCTGGCAGTCTTCGCATTTGCGAAGAGAAATCTTGCATTTGCGAGAATGGTCTTCCCAAGCCTTTGTCGCATTTCCCAGGCCTTCCAGGTTCGCATTTGCAAGGCCTGATCTCGCAGTTGCGAGATCAGAGTCCTGGTGACAGACACCAGATGCACCAGTTGAGATTTCTAAGTTCTAAACACTCTGTGGCCTGCCTGAAACTCACCCGAGCCCCCGGGGCTTCAAACCAAATATGCACGCAAGTCTAAAAATATCATACGGACTTGCTCGTGTGATCAAATCACAAAATAACATTTAAAATTATGAATTCAACCTCAAAACTCATGATTTTCTCAAGAACACTTCAATTTCACTATTTTTTCAACCGGACGTCCGAATCACGTCGAATCAATTCCAATTCTCACCAAATTTCACAGATAGGACTTAAATATCATAACGAACCTGTACAGGACTCCAAAACCAAAATACGGGCCCGATACCGATGATTTCAAACATTAATTTATTTCTTTATTTCCTTAAAAATCCAGCATAACAATTTTCTTCAAAAATTGATTTCTAAAGCTAGGGACCTCGGAATTTAATTCCGGCCATACGCCCAAGTCCCATATTTTACTACGGACCTCCCGAGATCGTCGGAACACAGATCCGGGTCCATTTACTTAAAATGTTGACTCGAGTCAACTAAAAACCAAATTTTAAATTCCAAAATTATTATTTCTCATATTTTCACATAAAAGCTTTCCGGTTTCACGCTCGGACTACGCACGCAAATCGAATTAATTAAAATTTGTCTTTTTGAGGTTAATGAGTCCAGAATGGAGTCTTAATTCATAAGATGACCCTTTGGGTCATCACAATCTCCACCCCTAAAACAAATGTTCGTCCTCGAACGGACATAGAAATTTACCTGAGCTGGCAAACAAGTGGGGATATCTACTCTGCATGTCCGACTCGGACTCCCAAGTAGCTACCTCAACAGGCTGGCCTCTTCACTGCACTTGAACTGAAGGGTAACTCTTTGATCTCAACTGACGAACCTGCCAGTCTAAAATGGCTACCGGCTCCTCCCATAAGTCAAATCCTTGTCCAATTGGACAGAGCTGAAATCTATCACGTGGGATGGGTCACCATGATATTTCCGGAGCATGGACACATGGAATACCGGATGAACTGAGGATAACTCTGGAGGCAACGCAAGTCTATAAGCTACCTCCCCCACTCTATCAAGAATCTCAAATGGCCCGATATACCTAGGCTCAACTTTCCCTTCTTCCCAAACCTCATAACACCCTTCATGGGCGATACCTGAAGTAATACCCTTTCTCCAACCATGAATGCCATATCACAAAACTTACGTCGGCATAACTCTTTTTCCCTAGACTGAGCTGCACGAAGTCGATCCTGTATAACCTTGACCTTAACTAAGGCCACTTGAACTAAGTCTATACCCAATAACCGAGCCTCTACCGGCTCAAACCATCCAACTGGCGATCTACACCGTCTTCCATAAAATGCCTCATAGGGAGCCATCTGAATGCTCGACTGATAGCTATTATTGTAGGCAAACTCCCCTAACGGCATGAGCTGATCCCAAGAACCTCCAAAATCAATAACACATGCACGGAGCATATCCTCCAAGATCTAAATAGTACGCTCGGACTTCCCGTCCGTCTGAGGATGGAATATTGTGCTCAACTCAATCCATGTACCCAACTCACGCTGAACTGCCCTCCAAAAGTGCGAGGTAAATGTGAGCATGTGATTTTTCACCTACTAAATACTCCTACAAAATTCGATAAATAAATTAATTTCATAGATTTTTGTTGAATTTCAGTATTTATTTGTGAATTATTTGCATTGCATGGGCATAGTTCATCTTTTAAAATTTATAAAGTGATAAATAACAATAAAATATTTTAAAAATCTCATTATTTGACATAATTGGGTTTTTGATAACTAGTTGCATAATTTAATCATTTTTTCTAAGAAAATTATGAAATTTGTTCTTTAAATAATTATTGGTACTAAACTAATGGTTTTACTCTTAATTAACTCATTAATTAACATATAATTAAATGAAATTAGTTTAAGACTAATTAGTACATTATTAGAGTTATTTAGGTGATTAATTAACCTAATATTAAAAAAGGGGACTAAAATCGGAATTGGGCCAGACTACCCAGGCCCAAGTCTTATTTTTCCACTACCCAAACATATCCAGCCCAAGTCTCCTCACACCAGTCCAAACCCCTCTCCCAAAAAGACCCCGTTTAAGGCTGGCCTAATCCCAGCCGTTGATCTTCCCCGATCTAACGACTAGGAACTAATCCCCTCATAAATATATATATGTCCAAACTCCTCCCACCTACCCTCATTCACCCAAAGTCTAACACCCCCCACTCTCTCGTCTCTCTCCCAGATCAAACCCTAGCCGCCTTTAGACCCCCCGCCGGCTCCGCCGTCCTCCGCCGCCCGAAAATCGCCTCACGGCGGCGGAACCACTCCAAATCACCCCTAAACTTCACCAAACGATATTCTCCACCCTCTCAACCCTAATATCTCACTATCTACCCGAAAACCTTTCCAAATCTCTTCAATTTCAGATCTAAGAATCTGAAAGACCTAAAAAAAATATCTTCTTCCACTGGCCGATTTCCGAGGAACTAACAACTCAAACCTGTGCAAACCTGTGCTAGGTACTCCATATCTCTTTGTTCATTGAATAAGAAATAGTCTCGGTTGAATTCTTGCCCTAGCCAATTTAATTTGAACTTGTTTAGGTTTCTTTGTTTTTTTCCTTTTTTTTTCTGAACCTACCTTACTCTGAGTAGCATGTTTATTTAAAACTATTTCATGTTGATCGATATATCGGTTGATTAACAAATTAGGGTTTTTGTGTTTCGACTGCACCTTCCCTCATTCTTCTTAGTTGTTTGATTGACTGTTTGATTCTAGTCTCATGAGTTTGCTATTAATTACTGGTTTTTAGAGTTGATTAGTCTAAGTTTTGAATTCACTTGCTTCTGTGCATGACTTAATTGTAGTTAGGGTTTTCAGATTTTCTTAGTCGTTTAATTCTAGTTTGCCGTTAATTTTTGATTAGTTTAGGGTTTCATGATTTTTCCTGGACTTGTTTTATTCCGAACTAATAATCTTAACATATCTTTCTTCTCTTTAATCTGTTTCTTATCAAGTATATTTTCGGGTTTTAGACTAATGAATGTAGGTGTCATGTACCTCCCTGATTCTCATTCTTCTTTCCATTAGATGTTATTATAGGTTTAATCGTTGATCTTTTCTTCATGTGCATTGATTTTAGTTTTGGTTTAGGAATTCAGATTTTCCCTTAATTGTTTCTTCCCTTAAAGTAGCTTATTAGGATTAATTAACTAGCTTCCATCCTAATCTAATCCTACTTGTATTAGGAATTTCTGGATTAATAATTTAGGTTAACATTGATATTATTGCCTAAGTTCTAAGCTATTAGTCATGAATGCAAATGCTTTTAACTACAATTACTGATTTTCAGTTTAGTTATGGTTTAAATCTGGTCTTTGTAATTCATTGACGTTGATTCTTAGGTTAGGCTGCCTATTGATCATTTACGTGGGGTAATTGAATAAGTAATCCCACATGATTAGGGGATATTATGATTTGTTAATAATCCTTAAAAGTGAATTTTGATTTTTACATAATTTTTTAACTTAGGCTCATGTTCTTAAAACATGAAACTAATCCCTAACTCAAGGTAACTAACTAAGTCTAATTACTTGGCTAATTGCACATAGTAAAATCATTTGAATTAGTTATTCTAAGTCCTGAAAATAAGCCCACTTAGTTTCAAATAATTACTTTGTTTAGGTCTATTCCATTTGACATTGAAAGAGATCTACTTTCAGCTTCCTCCTTAATTATTGTCATTGGGTTTAGTCTCCCGATTAGGTCAAATTAGTCAACAATAATAAATAACTCAACCTTGAATAACTAAAGGTTAATTTCAAAGGGTCTTGAAGGCCAATATAGGATTTTCAATCAAGGGAATCTTGGGTGTAACAACCCAAGAACCTTCTAGATTAAATAAATATTAGGAAATCAGATATTTAGGGATAGAAAGGTAATTTCAAAGGCTGGAATGTTCTGGAAGGTACAACTTTCCCAAAAGGATAGGGTTGACAGCTGTACCTGTACCCTTTTCAGCTCATTTAGGATAGGAAATATGCTGAGAATATCCTATCCTAAAACCCCTATATACACACTTTTTGACTACTGAAAAAGAGGGNTGACAGTTGTACCTGTACCCTTTTCAGCTCATTTAGGATATGGAATATGCTGAGAATATCCTATCCTAAAACCCTTATATATACACACTTTTTGACTACTGAAAAAAGGGAGACACACACAAATTTTTGAGAATTATACACACTTTTACTACTGAGAAAATAGACCTTTACTACTGAAAATCTGAAAGTTACATAACAGAATTTTTCACAAATTTTCTCAGAGAAATTTTTCGGGAATACTAATTCATTGCTTCCTAAAAATAGAAAGTGGTGAAAAAATATTGAAATCATGATTATACAAATATTCTAGAAGATCTCGTTTCTCTTGTTGGTTTTTCTTCAAAAATCCTGAGTTGGTTAAGCTTCCTTCTGGGGTATTCTGGGTTATTTGTTGTTGTTTGCTGCTGCATTCAGCTTACAAGAGCCTATTTCTGACCTTTATTTGGTCTTTCTTTGACGGTTATTTTCTGATTTCAAGGTATGTAGTTTCAACCCTATATGAAATAGAGTTTATGAATAGAATGTCAACATTTTCCATGAGTTTTACTTTGATTTCAATTTTTATGTGATTGACACGCTTACATCTACTGAAAATTACATCTTTGATTCCTTTTTGTTTGAATCTAAATGCTGAATTCAATATGTTATCTAGATATGTACTGGTTTACTCAAGCTAATTGTATTTTTTTAAAAGTATTATGTTAGTATAGCATCATTAGAGTTGAATCTGACCCTTTTTATGGCCAGATTCGTTCTATAGGATGCATAAAATACTTGTTTTATTTTTGAGTGTTTAGAGATTGCAAGCGGATACCCAAAATTGTGTAGTCCTAGAAGATCCAAGTTGGAGAAACAAGTTGAAGACTGCATTTTCAGTCCCTTCTTTTACAAATAAAAAAATGTATTTTTAGTCGAACATTAAAGTAGAAACTGTAATTTTGTTTGGACTTGTATTCTTCTGAACTATTGTAAACAAGGACTGGACTATAATATATGCCTACTATTTTTTCCCGGCTAATTTGGTACAGGCCAGGTTATCCAAATAGCCTATTAAAGCATGAATCCATCTGGACCCCCAGGCTATTGGGCCAAAAGGGGGTACACAAGCCCAAAGTTTTAGAGCTGCCTATTGTAAGGTTAATGCCATATTTAATATATTAGTCGTTTAACTACCTGGATCCAATTAAAATTCAAAGAGTTTCTCCTAAACCCTTCATATGATTTTGTATTTAAACTAATCTTTCTGAAATATCACTTTGAACATCTAGTTTTCGTGAAATTCCAAAAATACTCATTTCAGATTTGAGGAATTTCGAAATATACAGATCTGCTATTCAAAAGCGTTTTCGAAGAATTTTCGTTTAGGTATTATGAATTTATAACAATAGATGCATGAACACCCCCGTGTAGGATCTAATATGTACGAATTATGAATTAAATATCTTGTATTTATGCCATTTGAAATTGATAAAACTATTTAGTCAAACGTTCTATTATAACAGAATTTGTATTCGATTCTTTAAATATGTGACCGACTTGTGAATCAGTAATTCTGTTTTTTGGGATTCCTTTGCAAACCTTTCATTGTTAACATGCTTTAAATCGAATTTTATAGTTTCACTTCTTTCAAATAGCCTATATTAAGATTGGCCAAAGGGTTAAATGACAAATGGGGATAAAATGTGGCCATAGCCCAAGTATCTTGTCTCTTAGGCTAGTGAACTTAATTTTAGATAATTCTCTATATATCCTCTAGGTAGAAAGGAAAAATACCCCCTTTAGTTTGAAATTCAGTAAATGATAAAATATTATCTCAATTTACCATAACCTACGCTCGGGAGTAGCAACTCATGCCCCTGACCCTCAACTCCAAATATTGATAAAACGCATATAGCAACCATGGGTGCATTTCATGTGACGTGTTTGCCATGTGCTAAAAAAAATAAGTGTACGCCATCGTAATTTGTCCAAGATAAATCCATAAACGTCAAAAAGCGGCTAAAAGGTTAAAAAGGCTAAATGCACAATAGACTAAAACACGTAAACAATCAGATAATTTAGGCCAAATATTAATAGTTAAGCGACCGTGCTAGAACCACAGAACTCGGGAATGCCTAACACCTTCTCCCGGGTTAACAGAATTCCTTACTCAGTTTTCTGGTCGCAGACAAATTAAAACAGAGTCAAAATTTCCTCGGTTTGGGATTTTAAAATAAAACGGTGTCCCGGAGCATCGTCAAAAATCTGGGTGGTGACTCTCAAAAATAATAATAAGTCCCAAAACCGAATAATGTCACTTTAATTGGAAAAAATCCCCTAGTCCACCCTTACCAGAGGAAAAGGAGGTGTGACAGCTCTGGCGACTCTGCTGGGGACCAAACCCAGAATCTTTGGTTCAGGGTTCAAGAATTCGAGCTTATATAACTGTTATGTTTCGGCTTTTATTGTCTAATATTACATGTTTAAGCCTGACGTGATAATTGCCATATTTACCGCTTTGATATTTATGTGAATTGGATATAAGCTGTGCCGAAACCCTTCTTCTCTCTGAGTCTTCTAAATCATCTGGGAAGTGTGCACTTCGTGTGACTTCTTTTCTGTTAGATTCATATCCAAATTTTAGAACGAGGTACGTACAAGTTGCAAAGACGGTGAAGCTTCTGTATTCCCGGTACGCTGCCCCTCCCCCCCTCCCCCGGGTCGAGCTGTCCACTCGGGTAAGCCTAGTCTAGAACAAAACTCCAGGATTTAAACTTAGTATAACATAGCCTCATGACCGATCCCTAGTAGGAACGATTATTTGCATCACGTGCATTTGACTTAGGGGACTCAACACAGGGGTTGGGTCCGTCTAGGATAAGTGAACCCAAAATAAAAGACCATACTAATGCATCTTACGTGCTACTTGGCATTTGTTTGTTTCAGAATGCATGTTGACAGGCTTCTAGAATAGGAAAGAAAATCAAAAAAAAAAAAACAAAGAGTGAGAGATATGTATTTGA